>BOSO01015854.1:0-43803 GCA_018403395.1 Gorsachius goisagi | reverse complement strand
AATGGCCTCAAGTTGTGCCAGGGCAGGGTGAGGTTGGATATTGGGAACAATTCCTTCCCCAAAGGGCTGTCAGGGGCTGGAAGGGGCTGCCCAGGGAAGGGGTCGAGTCCCCACTCCTGGAGGGATTTAAAAGCCAGGCAGACGAGGTGCGTAGGGCCAGGGTTTAGTAGTGGGATGGCAGGGTTAGGGGAATGGTTGGGCTTGGTGATCTTAAAGGTCTTTTCCAACCTAAATGATTCTATGATTCTATAGCTACACAAAAATGATGGAGGCTGAGCAAGCTAGGTGTTAAATGTGATGCCTGATAATTTACATGGACTTGTACTATTGCTTGCTTTTCTTGCAGGTTATCCCATTTTCTCATGAACTTTAGTTAAGGCATTCAGAAAAGCTGACATATGGCTCTTTCTGCAACTTTCGCTGGCTATGAATCTTCTTTGTATTATAGGCAGTTATAATTTTATCATTTTGTACTAAAAGCTGCAGTCTGTTCTTGTTTTGTAACTTTGTATTTTGAATACTAATGATATTTTGTATCACAAAATAGTAATATTCTCTTCTGTACCTTTTTATTATATGCATGTGTTAAAAAATCTTATCATGTTTTCAGGTATCCATAGTAGACAGTCTCGTATACAGTCATTGTATGTCACAGAAGCATATGGGCTTGTTGGTAAGGTAAAATGTTGCTGGGAGAAAACAGGTTAGTTGTGGTTGCCAGTAGAATGCACAGAAAAGAAAATAAAGCAAGTGGGAGCCACTGAGGTGAATTTTTTAGGGTGCAGGGAGGTAAAGTTTATTTGATCTTGTGTTAAATACTAGGTGTGCAGAGCTGCTTTTCAGGCAAACAAACTAATTCAGTTTGTTATTTCGGCTTTAGGTAGGCACTAATTTTCCCAGTACAGACCCCAAAATAACTGCCGACAATTTCAGGTAAAATAAAATAGAAAAGTGTCAATGAGACAAAAAGTTAATTGAACCCAAGAACAATTTATATGTGATTTTTTTTCTTTGAATTGTACAAAATGGTAAAGTTTATTCAACTTCATGCCTTCTGACCACGTACATACAGGCTATATACTAATGACTCAAACATGGATATAAAGAAGAATCTCCTCTAGTGCAGTAAAGACAGCGAACAGATGGAAATGTCATTGAAACTGATACTGTGGATGTTTGGCAATGATGCAGGACACATGGACCCCAACACAACACTCTGTTAATTTACTGCATCAGCAGACATGCTTTATCTAGTTTCTTTACAATCTACTGTACAATGCAATTTTTCAAGTATGGGCACATTCTTGCACCCTTCAGAAATGTTTGCTCTTCATTCTGCAATCCAGAAGATCAGCTTGTTTTTCTCAGTGAGTCTGAACTGTTCATAAAGACTTTGCAGACCCGACAAATATTTCATATACCATGCGCAATGGGAAAGGACATGTGGCAAATTACCAGGCTGCTTCTCTGAGCTTAGGTACCCAGCAAGCACTTGTTCCCTCTGCTTGGTGTGTGCTGACTGTGGTCTAATATGCACGGTTCTGTTGAGAACAATGTTTCCAAGTGCTTATCCTTCTCCATGGCAAAACATGAAAGGAAAGAAAAAAAAAATTCAACCTTTTAATGGAATGAGTTGTCTCCATGCCAGTTCTCTTCTTTGGGATCAAGTTAATCAAAACACTAGGCCCAAACTTGCAATATATTTATTTAGAGCCGCCTTTCTACATTCACACAAGCCCCCTTGTTTCCTAATTCAAGCACAAGTGAAGTTTGCAGCTAATATTTACCACCTGAAATACAACTTAGAGGATATAGGTTATAATGGTGAACAGGTATTTCTCTTCCTATAAATCCTTCTTCTTTTATGCACTTTATTTTTGACAGGCCATTATACTAGCACCCGCAGGCTCCATGGAATCACTGTTACAAACATTTAGAAGTAAGGAATACTTACTGTTCAACGCAGCTGGTAAAGAAGATTATGATGAGAAAGTAAGTTAGAAGAAGGAATGGAACAAACAGTAATTGGTCATGAACTGTGAAATGAAAAAAAAGAATTGGTGCAACAAGGAGATGAGGTGATGTTAGTAAAGAAAATTACTTAATAGACAGTGAAAGGGAGTTACTTGGTCATTATTTGACAGATTTGAAAAATACATGGAGGATGGAGGGACGAAGATAGAGTAATAGACTTCAGTTTATTTGAAGCTATGAAGCTCCACAGTGGTTTACCTATGAAAACGTCTGATTTTCATTCCATGATTGTTTAACTTTTTGTAGCCAGCGGGTCTGCTTTTGTCCATTGCCATGCTTCTGATGAGTCTTGCTCTAAACTCATATTTTATGTGGATTTTGTTCAACGCAATGCCATCAACTGCAGTGTACTGATGTACTCCGTTGCATTGTGGGTGCTTAATCTCATGAAAAGTTTTCAGATCTTTGTATGTTCAAACTGCACTAAGCTGAAATTCCTTGTGTAAGGCACAGTCCAGTACCCTCTGAAACTGGTGGATTAGACCCATACTGCAGACAATGAAGAAAAAAAAAAAGAAAAGATGTAGGTATGGTGTATGGAAAGATGTATGGAAAAGATGTAGGAGAGGACATGCATGCCCTTAACACCCAGTGGTGACAGAAGCCTGACTACAAAAAATGGTAATGACCCAGGGAAACAAATGTATATATATATAAATGGCTATTTTACAGGTATTCATAGTCTATCTACATCAAATGAAATAGTTATAAAATTCCATCATCCTCTTTTCCCTTCTGTGCTTTCAGCTTGTTGTGAAGGTGACTGCAGGGCATTTCCTTGCAACGGTACCTTCTGCCTGTATATCAGGTTACCAACACATACAAGCTGTGTAAAATATACAGGGTCTTGATTACTTTTATTCATGGCAAGATCTTACCCACAACAATGTGTATTTATTTAATACTGTAAAACCTACAGTCCCTCAAAGTTTTTTAAGAATACTGTAAGCCTACCGCCTTACTAGCTTATTGGTTTTAATTGCAATAGGAGCTTTTATTTGTACTTGATGTCACAGAACACTGGCTTTTCAGTAAATAATACTGTTGACTGATTTTGAAGTTTGAGGACCTGGCCTACATCCAGGCTTATTTTCCTCTTTATGAACAGGTCATAGAAGTAGGGCACATCAGACTGGGCTCCCAGTGGGGAGAGGGAAAATGTGTCATGACTTTTTTTTGGGGAATGTGAGCAGTGCCACCTGGCTCGCTGAGTTCATTTCTGTAGAATCAGGCACAGTAGCAGGTGACCTACCTCAAAGTTGTAAATTCAGCCTTAATTAATTTTCAAGAGCAGAAAAGGATCTGCATTTGAAAGTAGCTGTCTGATGCTTAACTTCCTGACATTGCTGCAACCGGCTGTGCTATATAAGCACTCTCAGAGGAGATATAACTTGTTGGTATTCAGTGTTTGACTTTTTCTGAGAGAGGGACGTATCTGAATCATCCCAAACTTGCCATTTCAGTCTCTTACAAGTGGGACCACAGCAACTGAGACAAAGTTCTTCAGATTCCTTTCCCTCCCCCAGAAATACCCATGTAGTCTTAAAATTTTGAGCAGGCTCCCGTGCCTCTACTGTAAAGATGAAGAGGCATTTGTAGTGAATAATTATTTTTTGGTAGCAATAATGCAATATATATATAATGCTTAGGAAGCAAGTTATATTAACATGGCTACTGAGCATTTTGATGTGTATATGACTCAGAAGTGACCAATTTGGAGTCAAGATCTTTGTTTTGTTGTTAATTTAACTTAATGTGTTGAGCCAATATCATGCAGGCTTTGATTCCTGGCATTCAGAGAGGTGTGTGGGACATGCAGAAGAGAAAGGTGGAAGAAGGGAGATATAAATCACCTATTGTTGATACTCTTCCCAAGCAGAGGAGTTGGCATGTAAGCCGAAGTAAATGGTTATGTCTGTAAATCTAAAATAGGGTTTTTTCAGAAATTTAAATTGATTTTAAAAATCTACTCTGCTGAAAGTCAATATAAAGATTTTAAAAAGTAAGGAAGGGAAATATCATACTCTGGGGTTCTTATGCCTACATTTTATCTGAGCTAGAGTAATTACACAAAAGATGCAAATGCTGTCAATAACACATTATGAAAATCCACCCTTGAGTTTGCAAATTTGTGCATGAACCCTGGGGCATCAACTTGAAAAGGTTTAGCCCACAATGACAACTCTGAACAAATGATTAATAATAACAATAATATTGAGCTGTGTTTGGGTTGGATATAGACATTTGGCCTGAGAACCAAAAATGTGTGTAAAATTAATAGCCATTAAAAATCACTGATTAGCACCTATATTGTGAACCTTTCTGTCAGAGTCCAGAAAACAAAAATCAATAACATTTTAGAGAAAATAAAGCTCAGAGAGCAGCCAACATAATTTTACTTGTTAGGTGACTAAATAAAAGTGATTACAGAATCATTGAGCATGAATCTGGTATAACAGCCGCTCTCATTCGTAGGGCTCCACTGTCTGCACTGAAGTTACTTCAGAGCATGCTGGCATAAATTAATTCTTAATTTGGCCACTGTCATCTGATTTGATTCTTAAAAGATCAAATATTTTATACTGCTACATGATGGAAGGCTTGTGTTTTCTAGGCTTAGACAAAGCAGTTACATCTGGTGAGGCACACATTTGGACCAGGATTTCTATTGTATCCTTCACCTATCCTGACCATCTCTAGTTTTACTTTTTACTTCTGCAGAGTGGTGACAGTTTTTACTACCAAAAAGCCCCAATGTTGCAGTGTGGTGTCATGAATGCATAAGCCGCTACATGTGCTAAGGATTTTTGCCAAAGTTCTTCATGGCAAGTGTACCCTGGTTTAATCCATGGATTTAGAGAGGTTAGCACTGCTTCTGATTACAGTAAGGAAGGGAAAAAGGAAGTTATGTAGTGGTGAGGAGGAGGTTATAAATGTCAGTAGAGTTATAAATGCAAGAGGGGGGACAGTTCTTTGATTTGGACTCACACTGTATTTATTGGTGCCAGATAGACTGGCCTTTGTTTTGAACAAGTAGTGATTTCCAGACTAAGGGTGAGGATTTTTTAATAAACCTATCAGTGTGTCCTCTCTATACCTGGAAAGTCTAACGATAGTATGGATACACATATCTGAGCTAGCATTAACCTAGCTCTGGCACCCATACCTGGGTACAGACTTCATCGTGTGTTGAACAAAATGACTGTTCAGGTCAATTCCCTTGAGCAAATATTTGCACTGAAATGTCCATTTCTGCTTTTCCCAGTATATTCTAAAAGGAGACATGGAGAAGAATGGGAGGAGGAACAACAGAGGACTCTAATCCCTGAATAATATTCCTCAGTGGAAACAAGCTATGAGATGGGGGTTTCATTTTTATAGCAGTCATCATGCTCTCAGCCTTGTCTCTGCTTGGCTGCACCCACCCTCTGACTATGGCGTGGATGCTTTAATGCAAGCCAGTCTTTAGAATGCAAAGGGATTTGTAATACCCAGTGGCAGATGTTTCACTGTGACATTCACAACAGTGTCTGGGTTCTGATAGGGACTCAAGACTTTTGTGACTGAGTGACAAGCATAGCTTGAGAACTCAAAGCCACTATGAGAAGTGTAGGCTTGCAACAATGCAAATGCAGACACTGAATAATTGTATAGGATTAATTTGGGTTCCTATTCAAACAATTCATGATGACAAAAATATCACTGAGCTAACCAGTTTCTTGAGTTCACAAAGCTTTATCCAAAATTCCTTTCAAAAGCTCTTTCCTTTGACTTAACTGGAATTTGAATCAAGCCTTCTTTAATACTCATTTGCCTACTTATATCTTGAGATTTGAGGACTTCCACGTGGTCTCTCAGGACTCCTCATGGTTTCAATCTTATAGCTGGAATGGTTGGTGTTGATTTAGCACAGCCAAATTATCATGACTCATGAGCCAAACCCAGACGCATAAGAGTGGGATCATGTTTTTAAAAGAGCAAACTCCTACCCTCCTACTTGACCAATGTAAAGTGACTCGGGCAAGAGGAAGAAACATTTTGTACTTTTGGATTTTAATATTAGCTGTTTCTTTCTTGTGTATTGGCTTTAGTAATTGCTAAGTTCCATCTGATAGAAATGACAAATAGTTTTGTTTTCCAGCTGACTTGTTCATTGTTTCTAATTTAAAAACCTGAGTACTTTATGCATGAAAGAGAATTAAGATTCCTTTCTTTAAAATGTAGTGACATCTTTAAAAGATTCAAGAAAGTTGAAAATCGAAATAGTGCAGCTGACTTCAATAAGTATAACCCAAGAGAAGCAGAATAAAGCCATAATAGCATAGTAACTATTACTGCTTAGTAGTTATCTATGCTACAGTTACCCCTAGAAGTCTCAATAAGGTTCGTGGACTCAATGTACAAATATAAGACAGACTCTGCTCAGAATCTAAGGACTTCTCTGCAAAGGGATCTTTACACCAAAGTCTCTGTGCCTTTGCAGAGCCCCTGCCTATGCACAGAGCTCTTCTGGCAGAAATCCAGCTTCAGGGTCAGTGTTTCATGGCTCACGAGCAAATCCAAGGGCACACGTAAGGCTTGACACAAACACATCAAATGCAGGTAACTCTGGAGAGTTCAGCAGTGCTAATAAGCAATGCCAAAATACTGGCCCTGTGATGCATCTATATATTGTAGTTACATGAATGGGAAATTAGCCTCTATCTGGCTGACCCTTCAGATGCTGCTGCTGCTTGTCTCACTGTACTTCAGTGCTCATTCTCTCATATTTATTGTGTTTCACTGCATAATGTTGAATGTACTTTATTTAATTTTTCTATACTGTAAATGCCAGAATTAGACATTTATTTCATGGGTGTCTGCTTTTGCAGGCAACCTAGACTTGAAGACCTACAGCTTTCTCTCAAACCTCTGCTCTTACAAAGTTTTTTCTTTTTTTTTTTTTTTTCTCCTCCATCCCAGTCTAAGGTTTCAAGCTGGCAGATTCCCTGTGAGTATCACAGGAGGAGTGGGTAGTGAAAAGAAGGGGATGAGTCTAAGTCCAGAAGTTTCTGCCTGGTTCACTTGGTTTTTACCACCTTATGTTATAATGATTGTTTTAAGTGAAAAGAGCTATTAATTTTAGAATTTTCATCAAAAAGGAAAATGTCTTTGCAAAAAAGGTTGCCCTGAGTTTCTGCTACTTTAAACTTTTGACATGTGCCAGTATCTGTCTGTGCTGCCAGATAAAGCTGCTGTTCCTCTCTTCTCTGTATAGCGGGTTATAGTGACTTCTTCAGCAGAATGCAGAACTCGGAGTTAGGTGAACACCCTAAGGCTTTTCAGTGTTAGCTGATGATCTGCTGTGGTTAGTTCTGCATCTCTCTTTTTTTTTTTTTTTTTTTTTTTTTTTTTTTTTAAATTAGGTGAGTGAAAACCACCATTAAGTTGATGAGTAATGGCTCGAAAAAGCATGGCACTAAGTTCCTAAATGGTGAGGAATTAAGACAACTCAGAGCGTGGGGCTCAGTGGCAGGAAGCCACTGTGCAGCCAGTACGACGGGATTCTTTTTAAACCTTTATACCAAATATAGCCTATGTTATACCTGTGTGAGAGGTAAGCCTCTGAACTGCAGAAGACAAACTAAATGATTGGAGGTCTGAGAAGACCCTGCAAACATAGCGAGCCTCATAGCTCGCTCTTCTTGTTTATTAGGTATGTAGTGGTATAATGATCCTCTTTTAGCCATGCTGCGAGGATCAAATAATTATGCTACACCAGTGCTTTGAAGATGCGATGTGCTATAGACGTTGCGATGTGGAATTTGTTCACGTTCACATGTGGCAGTGTGCTCCTAGCAAGCAGCGTGCCCTCTGTGAGTTTGGACTGGATGTTTTGTGTGAAGCTGTCAGTGCCATAGGCAGGATAGGTTTTCCTTGATGTTTTTGTTTCTAGGGTTTATCTAGAACAAGCCTAGGGATGCAGAGGATTTTTACACCATGATCCTCCAAGGCAGACAGGTATTTAGGGAGTTACTTTGGCAAGTATTAAGCTTTCACTCTTTTGAAAGAGGATGTAGATATTAAGATTTCTTCAGTTGGGGAGCAATAGCACAAACAGGGGAGCCTTTCTGCCATCACTGAGTAGGAATGGATATTGTGGCAGAGATCTCTGATACCAATACCACAGCAAAGTCGTGGGTGAAGTGAGGAAATAAGCTTGAGATTGGTGCTGAAATTAGCAAATGTGGGATGGAGATGTCAAGTCTGGAGTCATCGTACTTCTCTGTAAATAATCCTGAAGTAATGTCTTCTGCCTGAAAATAGTTAATTGGCTATTTTATAGCAGCAGACTAACATATTCAGAAATAGAGAAGTTTGTGGGGGTTTTTTTTTATTTTGCGGTAGGTGACTCTATACTCCCTATGAATGTGTGTATCTCTATGCTGAAATTAGAGTATCTAGACACTTAACAAAATGCATCCTGAATAATTTTCCACCTTTTGACTTTGTCAGAAGGAGTTTAGAAACATAAGATGGAAGAGCTGCTAATAAAAGTGAAAGAACAGATGAAATTTTAGTTACATAAAACTGACTCAAGTTATTAGCTCTTACGCTAAGGGGGAAATCAGTGCAGTGCAAGTCAGGCTTGGGGACCTCTTGTAGTCAGTTGGTGCCAAGTAGCTATTGAGAGTCTTGTTCACCCTTCTGTATGAGGACATTCAGGCAGTTGAAAAAAGCCATGCCAGGAGCTGTATCTTGGGTTTGTTTTATAACCAGAGGTACTAACAGAGTAAAGCTTTTGCTGTGGAAGGGTTGTTAATTGTGATAATAGCAATAACCTTACAGGGAAGTCCAGGACTGACTCCTAAATGGGAGATTGGCTTTGGAACGGGGAATTTGGAACACAGAGATGAACCAGCCTTTGAGCTGCTTATGAAGAAACAATGGGAAATCTGTTTCAGCTTTGTAGATGTCAACATTCTCCCTCACTTTAAAAAAACCCTTACTGCAAATCTACATGAAATAAGTCCTGTTTTGAGTTTGAAACAGTATTTTAGAAATAATTGGGTACCTGCTTCTTTCTTCGCTGGAAAGAGAGGTGATTTAACTCCTCTCCAAGTCCTCAGGCAGACTACTTTGGCAAAATCATGCTTGTCACTTTAATAATAATATACTTATGGCTGAAGCATTCCTCTGCCTGTGCCTGTACAAAGCCCTCTACACGTCAGCACGATTGTGTCAGTGTAAACAAGAGCAGAATCTACCCCATTCTTGATTTAATAGGAAATGGTGAATTGCTTAACAGGAATTTTTTCCTGTTTCTCCTTCCCCACTACCCTGCTAGTAAATAACAAAATTTGCATGGAAGGATGTACAGAGTAGCCTCATCAGCTGTAGTGAAATAAGGTACTCTGAGATTTCCTATATTGCTGGAAGAAAGAATCATTAAACCAGACTTAGTAAGAAACTCTTTGCACTGGAAAACAAAATAGCACTATGAAAACCAGTACTGAATAAAAAGACAGAACTAACCAATTATAGGCAGTAATACAGCATCCAAGAACATCCAAGAATCCTCTCTGTCAGGAGTAAAATTACAGAATTTTGATCACACTAGTGTGGGCATAATTATATCAGAATTCCCATGGATTGCAGTAATGTTACTTGCACACACAAATATTTGGTCTGTTGGGCTACTAGTGGAGTGGTTCCCCTTGCATCCGGGCTTTTGGCTTTGTCATAAGACAATGATGGGGATTTCAACAAAAGCCACTTCTTTTGCATGAGATCTGTATGTCTGGCCTAGTCCTGTGACAATACAGTTTTGGGGGTCCTGAAAGCATTAGCATTCAGGTGTGCCTTTCTGTTACTGATGGAACAAAGTGAGGTGGATTTTATACAATAGGATTTTCCCCGTTTTTCATGTTGTCCATCTCCAAAAAAGCAGTTACGGCCTATGGCCCCAGGACCAGGAAGTGCTAGCCAAGTAATTAATAGCAGCTGTCAATGACATAAAAATAAAGTTGGTAGATAATGTTCTCAAGGACAATATCTTCTAGTTCTGAGAGCAAATTGAGCCAGTTTGTCTTTTTATCCCTGTTGCTTTCTTTATGTGAAAACACATACCATTTTACAATGGAATTTCCTTTGCAGTGTCTGCCTCATCCTGAGCACCGGAACTTGGACTTCAGCCTCATTCCTCCTTGTCATGGAGTAACTTCCTTTTCTGCATTCTTGCTGAGCCAGTTGTCCAACCAGCTGGTCCCTTTCCTCCGTCAGCCAGCTGTGGATTCTCCTTTGTCACTCTGGGATGCCTTGTGTTACCAGTGCCTGCCATGTTTCTTCCATCTCCCACAAGGTAAATCCAGACTGAGATGGGCCTTGCAGGCTTCCCATGCCATCAGCTGTAGTGTCATCTTCTCTGCTCTTCTCTAGTACTTCCTCAGCCGAAGTCCATTTTCTGTTTCTAGTCTGTAGTCTTAAAGGACAAGGGAGCAAAAATGGGCCAGAATCCTCTTAAAAAAGCCCACACAAGAGCTCCTGTTGCTGAATTCACGGTACACAGTGCAGCGAATCTTAGGAGCCTGTATTCTATTGACAGGTTATGTGTTATTTCAGCTCAGAATGATTTCATCACAAACATGGAACAGAAGCCACTAAAATGTGAAAGGAGGAAATTCTGCACACAGATTTATTTTCTTCAGTGTAGTTTGATCCTGTTCCCATTTATCTCAGTGGCTTTAGATCAGGCCCTACTGCTAATTTCTGTTCCATTCAGTTTCCCTGGTAACGTTTTATTTTTAGCATCATTATTCTTCAGAGATCTGGCATGGAGTTCATTTTGAATATGAACTATTATAATTTCATTTTATATGTTTGATTTCATGGGCGAAAATGGAAACAAAACCCCAACCCTGAGCTGTTCCACAATATCCATAAATAACTGAAAAATGTGGCCATGTCACATGGTTGAAACCTTCATTACTCCCCCCCAAATTACCCCCCCCCCCCCCCCCCCCCCCATCATTTCAGTGGAAGATTTTTGGAAGACAGGTTGTTATGCATTCATGCATTTTTAAATCCCTTAAAAATCATTATCCTTTTGTACACTAGACTTGTGTTATTCTGATTTTTCAGATGTGCTATCATAGCAGGCCCCAAACTGTCAGCAGCACAGTGATTCTAAAAATAATTGGTCTGGCAGAAAAAGAGAAATACTTCTCTAATTCATCTTCAGCACTAGTCACCTTCTCTCCCTGCAGATTGGCAGGAGAGCAGTAAAGAAGCTGCGGAGAGTGTATCTGTTTCCATGTCTAGGTTCTATTTAATGACATATACTTGTCCAGTCATCCGAGGGCCTTGCCTAAAAATTTCTTCAGTGTCTATAAGAAACGAGACTAGCTGAAATTCTTGGTTTAGAGTAATCCTTATATAATGGGATTATAGTTGGAGAATTTTTATGCTTTTTTCTCCAATATTACCTGCTTGTCCATTTGAAACCGACACAATGACTCTGACTAAAGAACAAATGTAGCAGTTGGTAAGAAATTTTGGTTTTCGTATATTGATTTAATGAATTAATTATGATTAATTTTAACCCTTTCTCTCAACTGAGAGAGTGGCCAGCCTCTCTGACAAAAAGCAGTGCTTGAGAGCTAGGCTGAATTTAGTGGGAATGAAAATAACTCTACTAAATATTAACAGGGTGAAAAAGCAAAAAAAAAAAAAAATACCCAAAACCCAAATCGCCACAGTCCTATGTCAATATGATGCTTAGAGTTCAGTGATACTACCTCATTGACAAAGAGAAAAATGTAAATTAATATTTTCAAGCTTTCAGTATTTTTCAAGGTAGTTTGGATTTAGAGTGCTATTTGCCTAAGGACTTTCTGATTATGTCTTTCACTCAAGTTGCACAGGAAAGATGATCTGTCAGAATTTATCAGCAGATAAATAATTATTTACCCTCTTCTGTAGGCTCCTATTTATAGTATTTGTCAAGCAAGTTCTCTCCTAGGGAGGAATTACAATACAAGCACTACATGGTGTGATAAAAGCATTCCCATACCTCAGGCTTTCTAATTTGCTTTTAGCTGAAATAATTGCCATAATAAGACATAAGGTCTAAAAAGCTCTTAGGGTTTTAACGGAAAATCCTGTGCTATTCAGAAGATGCCTTGGTTACAAGCAGATGCTTCTGTTTTCCAGCAATCCTGAAACCAAGGCTCTTCTATAAATGAAAAAGAACCCCTCATTTTCTCTGTTGCTAGGGAAATGGTAAGAGAGAAAAAATCCTTCCTCTTCCTTGAAGAAATGACCAATTTGTGTCATAAAATGTGTCATTCCCAGTATTTTTTAGCTCTGTATCTTCATCTGTCCAAACAATCTTGACCAAGTCTGAGATAAGATAGTCTGACAAGACTTAGATGCTAATTGGGCTGGTAAGATCTCATCACTCTTGGTTAAGTAAAATAATGAGAAAGTGGCTAGTTATGGCCATTGGCCTATCCCAGCTGCCATACCCAAGAGTAGTGCTAATGGGAGTTGATGGGTTGCTTTCTGCCAAATTTACTCATTCACTTCAGAGAGACACATTTTTTCGCCTTTTACAGTTGAGCAGGAATGAAAGGCTTTCTAAAAGAAGGAGTTACTGGAGCTTACATGGTACAAAGGCTCACACAAATTGCCTGCCAGTCAATTGGATGTGATGGGCAAGAAAGAAAGATGGATGCAGGAGAGGGATAGGACATTTCCTAGGTTCCAGCTAGAACGTTTCTCATTTCGAGGTTTTGAATCTTAACACTAAGGGGAGAGCTAAAATGCTGCTGCTTTTGTTTGTTGGTATGGGTTAACAGTTAGCCCCTGTTGGCACTGATGGTTTTGTTAGTGCTGATTATTAGATCTGCTTTGGAAGACACTCCTGTTTTGAAAGCCACGTGTGATGGTACTGCACTTTATCTGCATTTCAGTTCTGTAGAATCTTTTTCTCCTTTCGTAGTAGGGAAAGAAGGAATGGAGAGCATTAAAAAATAGGTACCTTGAAGTGGTATCAGCCTGCTAGAAGTGTGTCAGCCAGCTTTTGTTTCTGTAGACAAAGGGGCAAAACACTGACAGTGATTCATGCTGCCAGTACAGCAGGGCCCAATACCATCTCAATGGGCCGCAGTTTATGCTGCGTTATGCAGTACCTTCCCCGGTGTCCTGACTGTTAGCACATAAATGCTAGGCAGAGATTAGCCTCTAGGGTCACTTTTTGACATATATATTATGACCATCTATATAGGTTACAATCGCTGTCTTTCTCACTGTGTAATGGCAAATGCAGGGAGAGACTGTGCGTCCCAGAACATGTGCAATCTAAGGAAAAAGAAAAGTAATGATACCGTAAAAGAAAGAAATGGGTAAACGCAACCTTTTGTATGGAGTCGTAGTTTTTGTGAGAAAGGAAGGGAGTGTACTAGGACATGGCATCAGTGCTAGATAGTATACAATTTAAAAAATACCTGGATTTCCACTTTTCTAAGAGCACTGAAGGAGAATGGAAAGAACTGGAGACAGCAAAGATTTCCAGATCTCGTCTTCACCTCTTGTCCTTGTTCTGTTGCTTGTCAGCAATTTCCATGCTGGTTAGTCACTGACCCCTGCTACTGCTACCCCAGGTTTGTAATTTTCCAGGCTCTTACTGCTAACAATTTTCAAAGCCCAAAGCCTTATGCTGGAACAAGGAGAGCCAGGGCTGCATGGAGCCAGTGTGAATCCACATGTTCTACATAGTCGTACTAAGGATAGCACACCTGGTGTCTTACTGGCAGTTATTAAATAATTCTGGTCATTTCAAGGGAATGTTTCTTTTTATTTTTAAAATATTTTAGAAATTAATTTACCCATCCATCAATCATATATGTGTCCATGTGTGTGCCATATTTTGACATTATATCATCTCGGGATTGCTTACCTGGACAGAGCTGTAGGTGGTAGCAGTAGCTAGAAGATTCCCTGTTAGATTTCAACATCGGAGATTATTTAATCTTGGGTTGAATTGACAGTATACATTTCCCCCAGATTTACCTGGTTCCAGTCAGTTCAGTGGAATTCAGATCCTGAAAACACTGAGTGATTATGCTAGCTAACATACAGAGTTGCAGAAATTTTTAACACCCATGATGGTAGTTAAAGGATCTTGTTCATAATAACTGGGTCTTCGCTGTCCCGAGAGCCACTGTTTCTTTTTTTTTTATTTGGGTGATGTAGATGACAGTTGGAAAAGAAACAGCAAACAATATGTCAAATCATCTGTCCTTTTGTGTCACCTTCTTAATTAGTACTCATTCCTCTGGTATATACCGAGCACTCTCAAGGAATAAAAACAAAGCCAGCCCAAATGGAAGAGTTTTTTTTTCTTAAGACTCCTTTCAGGCAGTTAGGAGCAGAAGACTCATAGATTTGAACTTCGTGTTCAGTGGAGAGACAATAGAGTCAACAGCAATGTGGCATAATGCATTCCCAGAGACCAACACTGCTGAGCTAAAAGGCAGTCCTCTCCTCAGCAAGGGGAAAAGTCATCAGAATCAACTGGATGCTCAGCAAAATGTCAAAAAATGTGTTTTGCTTCCATATTTGGAAAGTATATGTCTTAAAAAGACATAGACTGAAAGTACTTTGAAGACTTTTATGCTTAACATGATAGATCTGTGATATTCATATCCAGAGGCTTCTGCTTGCATGGGTTGTTCTATGGTATTGGTACCAGAGATGTGTAAACACTGCAAATGTCTGAACTTCTGGATTAATAGCTTCTTAGTTCAATTGAATTCCCTGTTCTGGAAAGATGAAAGATCTTTTCATTAATGCAGGAAACAATTACTGCAGTTTACAGTAGGTCCGTTCATGCTTTTTAATATGAAGCAGCATTACTGTGCAAGCTGCTGCCACTGAGTACCATTATACAGTGAAATCCATGTAGGAGTGCATTTAAATGGAACACCTTATTTTGGTTTCACAGAAGAGAGCAAAACTGAATAATTTTCAAATACATATTTTTTTCCCATTTAAGTGATATCACCAGAATTCTACCAGGAAGTGGCAGCACTCAGTAAAGATCAATCAGGAGATTATAACATCTACCAAATGTCATCTTTCTGCCCTAAATATAGTACACATAACAGATACTACATCTCTCCCTGTAAGTTGTTATACTACTAATTTGTTTCATGTATTCAAATCCTTTTAAGGAAGTGAGAATCAGGTGGGCTCAGAATTGAATGTATCAGCTATACATCAGTGCTAAACTCTCTCTGCATAATCTAATGCTGCATGGTGCCATAATTTTAAAGCAGAAATACATTTGCACTTCAATGTAGAATTGTGAATAGTGAGATACTGACTGCACAGAAATAATGTTTCAGCCTTGAACTGGCTTATTTTTATTTGTTCAAAGAGTTCATTGATTCCACATAAAAGAGCTGCACTTTAGGTGGAACAGGCTGCTAAGTCTTTACAGCACTGGCTATTATAGAAGATGAGATGTGCAGTGTTGTAGCGTATGGTTCTGGCAGTTGGATTCCTTATGTACAAGAAAGTACCATCGACTGGAATAGGAGAGAGGGTCTTGGATTAGAAATACGGAATTTGAACTTCATTCTGTGGGAAATAGGTACAAAAACTGCACAAGTAAAGCACCCTGTAACTGCTATAGGGGTATTGCCTGGAAAAGAAATGATCAGGCACTATAGCTTTTTTTTTTCATTTTTCTGAGGATGCAAAGCACTCTGGACATCAGATTAAAGCTTCTGAATGACATTTAATCCTTAATTTTTTACAGTTTTTCATCTCCCATTTTCCACTAGTTATTAAGTCCTGTTAGAATGTATGCCATGTCTGTGCAGTTATGTTGTATTATAAATAACAATTGATCATCCTGTATCTGTTTCACATTTTAAATTCTCATTGAACAAAGCAAGTTAAATGCAGTTTGTGGTATACTGCTGATCCATGGTTTGTCCTCAGTGTAGCAATGACGCAGTAGATCTAGCAGCTACATTTGTTTCTATGGCAGCAGATCTACAGGTTTTTTTTTTTTATGCAGCCTAGCACTGCTCAGTGACACACAACTGCTACTGCCCAATGCACCAGCCTTGCTAAAAACCCAGCCCTTGAGCCTGACCTGGCAATATGCTGCTCTCTCGAGTTCTGAAGTATTTCAGTTGTGTGAGTTCCATGTCCGGTGTGGAATTAGCTACTCTTCTTCCTTGTTGTAATTTTCCAAATTTTTAATCTTGAATCTTGAAAGTGTTCATGTAGCTTTTGTATCACTTTACAGGTTAAAATACACTTTCATCAGTTCCTTTGGTTCCTCCCCTGCCCCCTACCAATGACAAGAGCTCAGGGGGCTTTGTAAACTAGGCACATTCTGTATCTTAATTATGGAGGAAATGAATTATTTTACAGTGACCCAGTCTTCAATTATTTGATGAATAATTGAAGAGGGATTAAGAAAGCACTGATTGTACTAATTATCTGCCTACTCCACTTGATAAACATCATGTACAAATTTACAAATGATGATTTTGTACTTTAAGTGCTGTTTAAACTTCCATTTTGGAAAGCACCTTAAACTTTCTCCTGACTCATTGTTAGAACTTTCTCTTGACTCTTTTTCTCTTCTTGGATAATATTTTTTTTTTTTCTAAATTGTATCTGAATTCTTCTACTTGCATCATAAAAAAGGTTAGTGAAAGGAGGACTCTTGTTTCTCATTAAAAATTAAAGCACTTGAAGAAACCTCTTCCAGTGGTCTGCCTTGGTTTGGCAGATTAGACAAGTCTGCAATCTGTTAGGCATACAGAGCTCACAGCACTTCTGTTTTGTGTTAACAAGCAGAACGTGATATATAAAGCCTTAGCGGTCCTGATCATTTAATCCACATGCTTCTCTTCCGTTTTTCTGCTCATTATTAAAGGGTGGAAACGTCATTGTCTCTGATGGTAAAATAAGGTGTTAATTTGGCATCAGACCCACGGTAGTTCTCAGGAAACTAAAACCTAGAAGTGGCCAAAGCCTACAACTATTCCCTGCCAGGCTGGTGCACTCAGTGTTGGGAGATACAGGGTGCTGTGAAAACTCTCCTCTAGTAAGAGTGAAGAGAATTGTCTCAGGCTATACAGAACGATAGCGAGTACCAGAGGAGACTGCGACTGATACTGTGCAAAGGTTTCAGCCAATACTTGTTTTGGGCCTGGGAACAGATTTTCAGCCCCTGATGATGCTTTGCTAAAAAAAAGTGTATGCTTGGCACTCTGCTAAGTGTCCACACCTCTTCTGGTCTAAAGCAAACGAGTTTGAGGGTGACAGGCCCTCAGGGCCAATTATGGAGCCCAGGCAATGAACATCCATGAATATATCTACGAAAGAACACCAAAAGAACGCATACTGAAGACTTTGATAAACATAGGCTGTACTAATGGAAAAAGATTATAGTCAGTTTTAGGGAAAATTCAAATCCGGCAATTGTTTGCAAAGCATTGATCATGTCATACACTTTGCAATCGTGTCATGTTATTCTCTTAGCAGAGCTAGTTTTCTGGCCCCAGCACAGTGTAGGAACAGACATTGTAATCAGCAAGCTCAGTTTGAAGCAGGAACGGAAACAGGAAAATAATCAAATTCTGTTGATCATATCACACCCAGATATTCTCCAGTCTCCTCTGAATGATTCGGTGAGAAAGCAGAGACTTAACAGATCCACAAATCCCCATGACTTGCATTGCTCTCTGAGCATCACCGGCAAAACAGCCACCCAGTCCAACCCCCTGCAGTGAGCAGGGACACCGCTAACTAGNNTCCAGATTTCCAGGGATTTCCTATTATCCTTTATGGCAAACCACTGGAGGAACAGATTTCCTCTATGAGAGGTACAACCAAATGATGTCTTTATGCATATTTGGAAGGTCTGAAGAGATTACTGCAGGCAAAGCAGAAAAAATTTAGAGAGAGTATTTGCAGCCTTGCCACAATTTGTTCCTCGATTTAAATTATCTGTTCAGCTTTCTCTTTCTAAAGCCTGGCTTGAACACGTTAATGTGGGGTGTGTGTGTATGCACGTGTGTGCAGCTGGAGTTCCCTTACTTTCATTTTGAATGTGCAGTATGGAGACACTTGTTAGTTTTGTTCAATGCTTGGTACATTCTGTGCTCTAAACTTTGTCAAGACATTTTATTCACAATTTTATGAACTAGGGTTGTAATGCCTTTAAAACATTCCTGCCAAATTAGCTGTGCACTGATCTGTTGTAAAAAGGTCTTCATAAATCCATACCAAACTGATTATGGTACAATCTTGTCTTATGTGTCTTCTTATATCAAGACCTACGAAGTCCTTTTAAAATCCAGCGCAAAATAGATTCAGTTTAATCACTCATACCTTTGAAAACTCCTTTGCATGATTAGGTACAGTCATCAATCTGGATCACAGTGAGCAACCTTAATTTAGTGACAGTGTTGCTATAGCCAGAATGGTCTAAGAGAATAAGATGATGTTTGTCAGTAGAGGTAACTTCTCATCTTAGACCAAGTTTTATAATATAACCTCTACACCAAAGGTACCCTTCAGAGGGGGACTTCATCTTTAGCCTGAATTTAGATGTTTAAAAGGTGCCTTTTACAATGTTTGAACTAATTGTCTAGGCCCCTTTGTAGTCCATGGAAGGGGCCATTCTCAGAGGAGAGCTCATCAGATTTGTATTAGATGTCAGCCTTCAGCAGTCATACCCTAGCAGGATCTCTTCTACCCTCTTGCACTCCTTCCCTGCCTACTCATGCAGTGGGGTCAGGACATTTTCCAGGCCTAGCTGCAAGCAGCAAGCTCCTTCAGTCACCACAGCGGGAGTGGTATCACAACTGTACCTACACTTCCCGTTCTCTGGGAGACAACACACTGGTTTCCAATTCTCTTTTGCCCGATGGCCCCCATCTTAAACTGCCATGCACTCCTAGATGGGGATTGCCAAGAGACCCAGATCTGCACCACAGCTTGGGATGACACCAGTGAAGCCCAGCATGCCTTGGCCGGGAGCACAACACATGTGTGATCTCATTGTACTGCTCATTGACCATTGTGCCATCAGCTGCTCAGTCCCTCCAGCCCAGTGAAGGCAGGTCACTTGCTGGAAGGACACACTGCTATGAAGCGGCAGCCTGCACAAAGACCCAGGCACACGTGGGAAAGCTTCTCGGAGCCAGTTTGCTTTGCTGCTGTATTTTGCAGGGGCCCTGCTAGTCCCTGTGGTCCTTATTATGCCAGTGCCAGTGCATGCCTCAGCATCAGCAGCATCTTCCGTTGCCCGCACTCAGGGCCCTCCTGTTGCCCGGTTTCAGGGTGTTTCAAGACAGGCTTGGAGACAGCATTTTTGACAGTGTAACGTTTTTCACTGTTGCCAGCAAAGGGTATATGTCACCTCACGGCTCCTGCATCCTAACTTCTTCCCCTGGGGAGAGCCCTTCCTCTCAGGTCTGCTCCTGACACCTGCCCTGTCCTCATTCACAAATCCAAGGTGGGCCCCACCGTGTCTGGCAGCTCTACCCAACACTAGCAAGGTGGTTTAGAGGCATTGGGGGCTTCGCAGTGCAGCTGGTCCTGCAGAATGATCTAGCAGATGTGTCCTCACATGGCCTAGAGTTCCCAATTCACTGGCTTCCTTTTTTTTTGTAAAATGTTTTTTGGATAGAGGCAAGCTTTTTTGGACATTGATCCTTGTAATTTTGTACAACTACGCAGGGTTTTGAGGTTTCGCACTGATGACTACTTTTATGTGTCACGAGGTACCTAATATTGAAAAATAATTTGGGGGGGAATGAGATGTTGCTTCACCACAGAGATGACTGAACATCAATGAGGAATTTTATCTTTATTTTCATGATGTTAGCACAATAAACTCACACAGTAGCATTGATCTGTACTTATTTAACAAAATACATTTATAGCAATTTACAAATTCTTTTCCATTTGAAAACATTGCATAACATTTTATTAAACACAATACTTTATTATATAGAGAATTCTCATTTAAAAACATATTTTATTTTTGAGTATTTTCTTTTCTCAGTAAAGCACAGCCTAACAAAGAAATTCGTGCCTGTTAGCAAGTAAGAAAATCAGAACACTAAGAAGATGTCACCTGTCAATTTATTTGATTAATTTCAAATTAAGGTATCAGTGGAATGTAAACAAAGAGTAATTTTACAAAAGGCTCCTTATCAAATATACATGCAGAGGTCTGAGTTCCAATGTATATATTATTACATTTCTGCTCTCTAATGTAGTATAATTTGATAAGCCATTATTAAAAACAGTAGCCTTTGGCACTTTGAGTAAAAAAGAATATATCAATATTTATGTAAAGAACACAATTTCAATGATTACACAAGAGCTTTAAAATCTTTTGTTAAGAAATAGGAAACCTTAGGAAAAATATCACACTGCACTTGAAATAGTGCAGCAAGTTTTAGAGTAATAAAAGCAACACATATGCCAATATATATCTGACTAAAACCAAAGAATAAAGAACAAACACTCCCACCAGGAATCCTGCTGTTTCCAAAACAGCTAAATTGCCAGAGGGAACATTTTCTAATCTTTGCTTTATTGCCATTAATCTCCATTTCAATTTTCCATTATTTCCAGGTTCATCTACTTATGTTCTTTTCCCCTGCACTTACAAACTAACAAATGATTGCATTTCCCTGCATTGATAGGCCAACAGTGATTGTGTCTCACCCATTCCTTTAAAGCTAATCCTACCTGCTTTATCACGTACCTAGACTAAACTAAATCCAAAGGGTTTTGTCCATGACAGTCCAAGTGTTTGTAATTCCTAGGAACCTTGTACAAAATTTGATATTAAATACCAAGGACTAAAGATTCATCCTTTTAAAAAGAAAAAAAAAAACCAAATCCTGACTTGTAAATACTAGAGTCTGAAAACATATTTCTAAAAAATTACTTTTTTTTTTTCTTTTTCCCTGGCATCTATGATTATTTGTCCCAGCTAATGTGCCTTAAAGTGTGTCTTCAACATACTGTGTCTTTAACACACACAATATGCTGCAACCCTACCGGTTAGCTCCTTACATCTAACCTGCAGAATACCTCTCCCAGCCATGGAATGTATGATGGGGTCATCTTCTATTACTAGCAGGAAGAGTGTGGTCATCTCCTGAAGGACCAACGCTCTTCCACAGTGCTGGGCGATGGGCAGGGGAGAGCAGCACTGCTTGGCAGGGTTGGCTGACAGCACTCAGCTAAGCCTGGAGCACCTGCATAGCTGGGAAGGTATATAAAGCTTTCCATTGACTCTGAATCCCTTCTTCTATGTAGATTTGCAAGCACCATTCTCATTCTTCTGAAATTACTTGGGCTTAGGGTTGGGTTTGGGCTTTTGTTTTGGTTTTGAGGTGGTTTTGTGGGTTTTGTTGTTGGGTTTGGTTTTTGGGGGTTTTTTGGTCTGTGTGCGTGTTGTGCTATTTATCTTCTTGGGATGGAATGATTCTCTCTTCTACCTCCTACTTGGCTGGGGTAGGGTGGGCTTTTCCTCAGAGTTCTGTGGGTAGGGTCTGTAGAAAGGTTCTGACTATGTAGTATGTATCGGGTTCTCCGATACCTTAAATCAGAAGAGGACTTAGAGCAAAACGCTCCTCTCAAGAAGCCAGAGAACAGACCTGATCTGCTACTACTTATGCAGTGGGGGCACTGCTGAGCCATTCTCTCCACCTCCTAGCAGGGAAGCTGGGAGGTGTCCGATAGTAATTCTCTTTCAGGTGGAAATAATCTAGGAGAGAAGGAGCAGTTGCACTGAGTGAGCACTGCCCTTGGCTTCCTTCATGGTTTAAGTAACTTAAGTCAGAGCCAAAGGTAATGAGGCATTTCTTCTAGCATGCCCAGGACTTGCTATGCTTATTCCTTTCAGAGCTTATCCTTTCAACAACTTTTGGCAATGGAGATTTTTAGCAGGCAAGTTCTTTTGTTATATTTGAAGATCAATTTACTAAAATGATCCGTGTTCTCTCAGGTGCGGAGACCCTCCATATTCTTAAGTGGCAGTGGTGGGAAAAAAATATAATGCTTAAGAAGGCTCTGGAGGGTGTCTCAAGGGAGGTGAATAGTAGTAGTGGCACAATGCAACACTCATTCAGTGATTCTGCAATACCAAGGCATTCCATTTTTAAAGCGAAGCATAAATCCCCCGGTGATTGGGGTGAAACTTGTGATTGTTCTTGTGGCGTACTAAGCAAGTGAGGTGAATGAACTGCTTCTAAGTGTGAGCTATGATATTAATTACTGTCTCCTTGGAAGCTGCTCATGAAAGTGGTCGTTTATTTTTATTTACTCATGGCTCACCTTTCGCATCTGCTCATCTTGCAGTTATTGGTGTCCTGCATTATATGGTTAAAAACTAATAGAAAAATGGAAGGGTTGCTGAAGGACAGAATAAGAGGTTTAAAAATGTAAAATCTGAATTACTTGAAGTACTTTAAAAGACCCCTTAAAAAACATAATTTAAAACAATTCTACAAGTTAGCCCACTAAGAAGCAGCCTCTTCATTAGTAGCACCTGTTCTTAAACAAAAGTTGAGCAGTAGCAGCAAAACTATTCAAAATAGATAGTTATTCCATTCTAATGGAATGTCACCCACACGTTTTTTGTTGCAGTAGACATCTTAAAGACTACACAAAACCTTTGCAATCTTTGAATGTGACAGATCCACTATAACAAAGCTGTAAATATTTCCTACGCTAAATGAATGCAGCCAGCATCATCATAGTATTAGCACTATTACTTTTAAAGTAACTGCACATCAATATGTCATGTGTTTGTAGAGTCTAATAAGTATGCAATTTTTTAAAACATGTAAAGTTACCATCAGCACCATCCTGTATTAAAGATTTGGTGCAAATTCTGCAAAGGTGAATATATACCACTGATACAGCCTTTGCTGTGAAAAATTCAGTCGATTTTGGACACAAATATAAACAAAATTAAAAGTTGGCACATTCAGGAAATAAAGTGTCTGTGTTCAAGACCATTGTTTTGATTGACATCATCACCCTCAGATAAACATTTTGAGTCTGAAGAAACAAGTCACATGAAAATGTTTCACATTAGTTAGGTTCTGGCATTGTGCTTTTCCCCCCACCACATGCTTCCCACAGGCTCATGCACATTGCACATCAGCAGTGTTCAACGACAGTTGGGCTGCTGGTCAATGATTTGGCACATCGAAGGTAAATATCAGCTCAAGACAAAGAGAGCAGAACCTGTGTCAAGATGCGTTTACTTTGTGGTGGTATGGACCAGCTGATATGTCTCCTCTCACTCCTTGTATGCTCGTGTGGGGGATGTGCCTTTATAGAAGATGTTTCTGGTGTTCTCTGGACTGCTCCCTCTCTCAGGGATTAAAATGATGTTACCTTTTCTCCGAAGCGTTGAGTCCCGGCTAGAAGAAATGGACAGAGTCTCTGAGCCAATCTCGCTTCCCTCCACTGGCGTGACTCTTATTGTAGTGATTCCATGATGGTGATGCTCACTGTTATCTATGTTGCTCCTTTTCCTGTCACCTGACCCATAACTGTCTTTTAAGGAGTCACAGCTCTCAGAGTCTCTGTTAAGATCATTTAGCTCATATGTCTGACGAAGGGTGACTTTTTCAGGACCTTTCCATTTCCATGACCCACTTCCTTCACCTTCTGATGGCATCTGAATTACAGGTCTGTTATTTTCTGGATGGGCCTCAACTCTGACAATGCTGCTTGGCTCATGGTCTGTCAAGGTTTTATATCTGATGGCTCCTGTACAGGTGACTGTGCTTCCCTCTGAACTCTTTGGGCTGCCCTGAAGCACTCCTTGCTGCTTAGACATGGCTATTACTTGCATGATCCTTGGCTGGCTATTGCTTCTACATGCAACACTCTTCTCAGCAGCTTTCAGCCATTTAGCTCTAGCTGAACTACTTTTGGGCGATGTGTTCACATTCTCCTGAGTCTCTTCAGGAATATGCACTAGCTGGGATGAGCCAGGACGTGACTGAATGGAGACCCTCGGCCCGCCAGAAAGACCCGAGTTGTTACAAACTGGCACGTTGCCAGGTTGAATTTTCAGGTATTGGCTAGTTGGGCCGTGATGATCACCGTTTACACCCACTCTGGAGGGTTCTGAGCTTGACCTCATTTCGATGGCCCTTGGTGGTGACTGGCCAGATTCGGTCTCTATTACTTGCAGCGACAGCTTTCGACTTTCATTCTTGTTCTTCCACTGGGAAAGCAGCTGTTTGGAACGGGCAGAATCCATTGACGCGTGTATTGTTGCATTTCGTCTTGCTGGATCTTCCAAGGATGGTGTGTTGACTCTTGGCAAAGTGTTGCTGAAAGTAACCATGTTTTCCTTTCCCATGGGGCTTCGGGGTGTTATTATTTCTACATCAGCATTCGCTCGCTTGATATTGGTCAGAGACCCAGTGTCTCTGTGGTTTCTATTCAGGATACTTTCTGTACGGTGAGAGACAATGCCATCGCTGCTGCTACCGTTTTTGCCTGGCAGGATTCTGTTGGCATCTTGACTGAGGTCTGTCAAAGACCTCAGAGGTTCTCTGTGAAAACTCGGGTGAAACACATTCTCGTCACTTGGTAAGAAGTTCCCCACAGCATACAGGCCCTATTATTTGAACAGAAGCATCAACAATCAGTTATGAGGAAAAAAAAAAAAAGAGACATTTTGAGGTATTTTAATTATATGCTTCTGCCTTTAAATAAATACTGAGTGATCAAGTTAGTCCAGCCTAACTGACAGGGTATGCTTACTTTCCTTTCCTCACCAGTATATCCTTGTTCCAAATTCTGTCCTCAATCTGGTACATCTAGATATGTATAAAGTAGTCTCAGTAGGATAACTCGGGCACACAGTTCATGGCAATAAATAGTTGAGGAAAAGATTTAGCCTCCTTCAGTTTTCTTCATTTTATAAAGCAACAGATACAGCTGAAGAAAGAATGTTCTGTTATGAAAATAACAAAATAAACATTTGCAGTCTTCTAGGCAAAGCTATTTTACAGCTACGCTACTGTCTGCTCTGATTTACTGAATCTTGTTACGGCTTGAGTTGTTCTCTGCTCTATGATTCTGCCCTTTCCACTGCATAATAACCGTGTAATACAATATCTACATGATAGAACAATTTATCAACTTCAAATCAATTGCTTTCCAAGCTGCGCAGAACTGTAACAAGATTTAGTTATACAACATTTTCTTATTCAGCAGACTCACTGTAAAATGCTGTCATCTTAAAAAGACTGCACTGAGAGAGAATATTCCAGGAAAGGGTGAAATGCCTGGCTTAGGTTACTTGTTCTTTACGCTCCTTTCAGAGTTATTTGTAGTTTCACATCATTTCCCATCCGCTTCCTCTTATTGGTGCGTAGTTTTCAGGGCAGATTTACTGACTATGGGGTATCCAGAACAACGTACCCTCTGATGTATGTTGTCGTGCAACAGTATATGGAGAAGACCTAACAAAGAGCATACTTGTTTGTGGATTTCAAACATGGGAACAAGAGCTCCATTTATGAGAGTCTACAACAGCTTAATTATTTGAAATAATATTCTCAACAGAGTGCCTTTCTGCTCACAGTGCGATCATAGAAGCTGACTTCAGTAGCTCGTGGGTTTCTATTATCTGCCCTGGTTGCTGTTTCTTCCACCACTGGGAAAGCCCGGTCACCTTTGTAGACCATCTGCAGGTACCTTAGATTAGTTTACCATAGAAAAAAAGGGGGATAGGACATGAACTTATTTTAGTATTATATTAAATTGACTTCTTTGGGGACAAAAACCCCCCTGGCTGTTAAGACTCTTCTGTTCACCTGCCCACACCAGAGCACAAATGTTGTTGGTAGACATTCCCAGTTGCTCAGAGGCACCAGGGTTGACACCGTGCTGAACAGCCAGGGCAGCAACAGTCGTGTTGGAGATGTGCTGAGAGCAGTAAGCCAACGGAAACGCTTGATGAGCTTCCTGCTGACAGATACAAACAGGCCTATCCTGCATAGTCCCTTACAGGACCCTGCCAAGGGGCTCCGTCTGTTTGAACCCAGGACAGAGGAAAAGCATAGGGATAACCTGGCTTGGGCATCCTGTTTCCTCTGCATAATTTCCCCAAGAGCTCCAAAGAATCACATATTGCCTTTGATTTCTTGCAGGTTCAGCAATTTACTCAGCTGAGTTGCTGCATATTAATTCAACCATTTTTTTGAGATCATAAAGCTAGTGTTGGCAATATAAACTAAGGCTGGCAACGAATACCAATTAATCCAATATTTTTCTTGTGTTATGCTTGTAAGTGTGGAGTAGAAAAGATGAGTATCTTTAAAGATTTAATGAAGCACATAATGTTAGAGCTTTTTCTGTATACAATGCCAGATGATTATATACCACTTTGTGCACTGTTATGGCACTTTAAATTAAAATACATATTTGCTTTTTCCTGTTTATTTTTAAAGTGATTACCCCTAACCACCATCATCTTCAAGACATTTTGACTGTATTTTTAATTATGGCACGTGACCACGCTGAAAGGTTTTCATAAAAAATACCAGTACTCTTATCACAGCCTTATCGGCTTTATTTGCTAAAACTTAACTACATGAATATTATATTTACCAAATAGAGAGCAATTCCGCCTCCTATGAGAAAGCCACAGTAAACATCAACTGGATGATTCTTATACTGGGTGATACGAGTCAGACCACATATAATTCCACAGATGATAAAAGCAAAGACCAAGAGTGGTTTCAGAAGCTTTGAGGAGTCTGTTAATGTAGAATTGAAGTACATCTTGAAAAAAAGAAAGAAATTAAGCAGTTGAAGAAACTTAAATTTACCTAAGAGGATATTAATTTCTCGCATTCAATGTTTCTTTCATACATAGATCACCATTATATAGTAATATTTCAAATAATGAGTTTAATTTATTTTACAGCCCTGTTAAAATTTGCTCACTTACTGTAGGAACATCTGGAATCACAAGGAATGGATTTCCAAAAAAAACCAGGCAGTGTTGCTTATTGACATCCATTAGGATAAGGATTTTATGCCTAAATACTGTTCACAGTCAGAGCCTAAATGTTCCGTAAATGTGACTAAAGAGCCACCACTTCTGAAATACAGAAGCCAGATGTCATGCCAGATGAAAGCAATAACCTGTTCTAACAAAAGCTACCACCAGATGCTTTAGAGAGCTATTTCTCAACTGGGGGCCATGATGTCAGGGAGGTCACAAAAATTAAGTGGAGGTGCTTCATCACTATCATTCCAAACTTTGGCGTTTCCCTGGGCAGAATAAACACTGGCAAACTCCCAGTATATGCACAAATCCATTGTCTAATTTGATTTACTGGTTGTTATGTTGTTATTGTTGTTGTCTTCCTCTGATTTTTACAATATGAGTGATGGAATTACTTTCCCTTTTTTTTTTTTTTTTTTTTTTTTTAATACTTCAAGTTAGTGGTCACTTATACAAACATTGTAGCCCACGCTGAAGAAATGTCAACGGTCAGGTGTGGAAATTCAGCTGTGATTGCTGCAGCATGTCCTACAAATCCCTGCTTGTTACTGATGGGTTTTATTCACTCTCTTTGCAGTAGCACCTTGGAGGCCTCTGGGAGAGATTGTGCCAGTTCATGCATGCTGCAGCTCTACGGAGGTCAAATGAAACTACATCCCATAAATGTTTGTGCCTTAATGCCTCAAGTTTAAAAGCAGCGAGTCAAGTGAAGACAGCAATAAAGAAAAGGCAGAACACGTAAAGGTTAATTTGAATGGTAAGTTAAAATATCACCCTGTAAGAAGATAAGCACTTCATTTTTATATGTGAATAATATGAGGCATCAAATATACTTTAAAATTACACTTTTTGTTGCTTCTTAACAAAGGACATAAGCAGTTGAATCTGTCCTGTGTTCTTAATAGAGCTGGTTTTATTTTAGCTGTTAGCGGTTTTATTTTAGCTGTTAGCAGTTTTATTTTGCTTTCAAACTGGGAGGATAAAAACTTACATCCATCCAGGAAATCCAGGCCACGCACCACTTTACAACATACAGCAAATGACTTTCTGACTTTTGTCTTGTATAAACGAAAATGAACAGAGTTGGTTACTCACCGAAATGTACACCGCTGCAAAGGCTGCCAGGGTGGCATGTTGAGAAGGGAATGACTTTCTGCCAAGGAAGGACACTCAAATTATGCTTCTCAGTTCAAATACACTGTGCTAGTGTTCACTTGAAAAAAACACTGGGTGGTACAGTCATTTTCAGCTTACACTTCCTAAGCAATATATGATCAATCAGTAACATTTAATTTCTGAATTTCTTTTCTATAATCTGGAGAAAGGACCAATGTTAATGAAATGGCTTTGTTTTGAAGCAAATATTTAGCATGAAATTCTTTTTGTATACTAAGTGTGTGTGCTAAGAGAACCATGGGAACGAGCTAAAGACTGAATGTGTGATTGAGACACATCTATACATTTATTTCTATAAATTTCCATAATAACTTTTTTCCATAAATTTTTTCCATTATTTTCCATAATAACTTTTCGGTAAGTACCTAATTATACAACTTATTTAATGCATGAAACTTGATCTTATGATTATTCTCACTGACTTCACTTGGGCTCTTTTCAAAGTAAGGACTCATACTCTTCGATATTCAGCAACTGAATTCATCATCTTCATGCCCCTGCTTTGTCTCTCTAATAATGGGGGAATGATGGGGTGGCATTCTCCTCAGAGAGGGGCAAACTGCATCTTTATCTGCTATGTCTTCAGGTTTATTTTTTAAATTTCAGCACTTTAGAACATGATAGGAGAGCATGGAGCACAAGAACATGGAGAGGGCATTTTAAGAGTTACCAGACCCCTTTCTGAAGCCCAGAACAAGAGGGTAAATGAAAGTATGTCCAAACTGTGTGAGACAGTAGGCAATATCAGATCTATTCTTGAAATTGCTGAGGGCCTTCTACTGCCGTTGAAAACCTGGCCACTTGAAAGATGTGGACTGGGTCTTGAATCAGAAACTACAGGTATAAAAATTAAAAGTGACAGCTTAGCTTCTACTTCTCTGTCCAAGAAAAGGAGGTTTTGTGTAAGGAGCAGCTACACAGAACCATCACATTCTTCTTCTTATAGACCAACTTCAATCCTCTAAAAACAACAAAAGAAAAGCAATGGGAACATGAAGGAGAGATTTTTACACAGTAGAGGGAAAAACTTAGCTGGGGGTGGATTCAGTAACAGCTGTTCTATGGCAGACATCTGGTTCATAGCTTGTAGAAGCCCTAAAAAACTTTTATGACCTCTGAGCTCTAGAAGTGAGTAAGATGCAGTGAAGACGTATAGAAGTTTACATCTGTACATTTATCTTAAAATGGCATGGACATACAATGTAATGTGCTGGTTGTCTTGGTGAAGAAGGGTATTGTCTGTCTTGCAGCCACATTCACCTGAGAAAGATCAGCTTGGGATAAATACTTGAGCAATCATTCAGCTTCACAGATGGGTCTTGCCACCCTAACTGGGCTCCAGGTGTAACCATTTTCCTAGCAGCACCTCAGTTAGCTCGTTTAAAATAGCAAAGACTGAAACACAGTCCTTTACCTTTAGACAAAGAATTTTTTCTGCAAAGCAGCAGAGTCTACTTTCTAAATTTCTTTCCTATGCATTTTGCCTTGTCTTTTCTAAATAATTCATTGGCAATTAGATGTGTACAAGTAGTTCAGTGTGAACGCCACACTGCTGACCTGAATTTGAGCCCATAGCTCCATCAGGTTCATGACTGGCCACAATGAAATCAGCATGATTCCTTTTTCGTTTCTAGAGACAGACCTAAATTATTATTCTTTTTTTTTTTCCTTCCCCCCAACCCCTGAACAAACCTCTCACAAATAGTATCCCTGGGGAACAAGTTCAGGGTTGGGGACAGGAGAATAAAGACATGAAAAAAAAGTAAACGTTTATAATGGTTAACCAACTCCTTTATCCTGCGCAGGGTTTAGTGGAAGCACAAATCTCCTTACAGTCTCTGTGGAGCTAATGTGCAGATTCAATTCTATGAACTTTAGTACCACTCGGAACTTAACCTTAATTTGATGGCACTTTTATAGTATATAAGGTATGCCACTATGCTACAGTCAATTTTCTCTTTATTCTGTTTTCTATTCATACGCTTTCAGGGCAGGCACAGCATGTTACAGACTAACCGCACCCTGTCTACTCTCTAACGGTGACACTGCTTTTGTTCCTCTATTTGTTACCTTTTAATCTAAAATGAAAATAATTCAAACTAAAAATATGTAGCCCTTTTTGTATGGCTCTGTATTGAAAAGGTGAACAAAGGTCTCACAGAAAACACGTCCTGAACTCAGATGACAGTCTATCACTCTAAATGCTCATGCACAAGGATGTGTAGAGGGGGGACAACAATGAGAAAGAGGCATATTGAGAAAGTCAGTCATACTGAGTCAGAACATCAGAAACCACAAGAGGACAGGGGACTCACTGGGGATCTGAATAGAAATGACTGAAAAGGCTCTTTGAAGATAAATAGAGGAAAAGATGGACAAAGGAAACCACTGGATATTTGGGGATGTTGCAGAAAATGATTTCATATAATCAGCTGGATAATTATGTGTTCTTCTCTATACTTTTCATAGAGGAGTCTAGAGGCAAATTTCTGGAACCAAAGTTTCTGGGAAGTACAAATAAAAAATGAAGGCCATTAGCAATCTCAGAAGAACAAGTCCCTTACAAGCTGAAATTATTGAAGTCAAATTAACCTCCTGGGCTGGAGAAGTTAGACCATAACTTCTATAGTAGATGACTGAAGAAACTATTGAACCAGTAGCAAGTGCTGATTGCTTTGGTGAAGTTGAGACAGGCATAAGTAAGTGGCAATTTAATAAAGGAAAAATGCAATGAAATAGAATTGAGGAGAAAGTGAGGGTGATGCCAGAATATTATAGATCACCAAATGTATCCTCTATGATGGGAATAAATTGGAGATATCAATATATGGTTATCTTCCTAAAGAAACAGAAACACACAAAACCTGATTGCTTAGACTTAGTATGTTACAACTAATTTCACTATTTTTTGGAAGTGATGATATTTAAACTTAGGAGTGATCAGCGGTTTTGGAATGGCTACAATCAATTCAGAGCAGTAGGCACCATATTCGAGATAATGAAATGAATGAGATGTAATCATGAAAATTTTTCTGCCTGCTCCTGTGTAAAGCTACACCGATTTCCCTGGGACCCCATGAAGGTGCAAGACACCACTCACCAGCATCAGGCTTCTCAGTAACAGCAAATGGTTATGGGAAAAGAGACAGTGAGGTGAAGGCTGATACAGTAATTCTGGTTATGCCTTTCACCAAAATTATTGTTACCAAATTATTTGGGCCAAATAGCAATCCTGCATTCCAGCTCCAGATCATGCCCACATATACAAATTGAAAAGATATGGCAAATTAATTAATGCTAATTATGAATCTTAGCACACTAGACATATTTAAAATCAAATATATCAAATAATTGAGGGTCTTTAAACAACGGTGAAATTGGTTTGTCCCAGTGAAAGGAGACAGATGACGAGATTTGCTGGAAGATTCTTAGAAGTGAATGATTTCATGATTTCCAAGTGTGTCAACCATTGAAATACATGGAAAAGCAAAGAAACTGGGGGAGAGGTGCCTTAATGTATAGACAAAGCATTTTAATAATACCCACGTGACAAAAACGTAATGCCACGAGGCGTAAAGTTAAAACAGAAGCTAGCATCTGGGGCTGCATACAGAACAAGAAAGGAGGGCAAAAATTTAGTGAAGAGGATGTGACAGAAGTAACACAGCTTCATGTCTGCTAATCAGGGACACAGAAATTATGCAGCTGAGTCAGAGACAGAAACTGTAGTCATTTAAAGCATTCTATAATTTTGCTGTAACTTTTTTGAAGAGCAGGAGATTTAAAGAAAGCACCAAAATTCTGAAGGACTGCAAAGCATTCAAACATTCAGTGACAAAGGAGCAATAAAGGTTAACCTGGTCCGGAAAAGATATGGAAGAATACTACTGTATACAGTGAAAAGCTTCATGATTTCTCAGTAGCATAGTGCTTATATTTAGGACACTTCATACTAATGAAGTCCTTGAACTAATGAGTAGCAGATGTATTGGAACAGTACAAGTTACTGACTTACACCTTCAGATTTCTCGTTTAAATCTATAACCTGTCATCAGTAATTGAATTATCAGTGTTTTATCACATCAAGCTTTTTTAAAGTCAGATATATAGTCTGGTTTGTATCTCAACTTGACTGATATGCATGTCCAAAACCTGCTATTATAAACAATATTAATTTCTCTCCTGCCTATCTAAGTAGGGAGGCCAAAGACTAAATGATCAAGGGGTGTAAACCACCAGTTAGAAATACCGTGAAAGAAAAGGCATGCATTTCGGAACACACAGGTTAGCACTGTTGTGGCCTTTCCTCTAATAAAGGGATTTTTTCAACGCTCTCAATATAAAAAACTTAACTAGAGGAAATAGAAAACAAATTAACTCCCCCCCAAAATCCCCAAAGCAAGCCCCACAAACTAAGACCAAAATGCCGGAACAGTAATGGATGTTATACAGAGGTCTCAGATAAAGTATGGGGGTGACTTCTTCCCCTGTCCTGCTATGGGGAACTTACCCAGATCCCACTGGGAAAAGCAGTAGAAGCTGTACATATTAATAACTGTATAGGAAATTGTCTCCTCTGAAGGAGGGAAAATAACTAGCTACCAACTGTGCTTTGGAACCTGACAAAGCCTTCCAAAGCCTGCTGTTGGCCTCATGTCTTTATACAGAAAATTGAGCATCACTAAAAAGACACTTACGCTCTCACTTTTCTTATAAAAGCCGGACAAAACTCATTCAGAATTTAACCAGAAAAATCTTGAAACTGGGACAGAAAATAAAAAATAAAATGAATACTTAAAAATGTACACAATGAAGGATAGAACCAACCTTCCAGCATTGATAATGTTGAGATCAGCTCCTGAGCAAATATCTTCCACAACATACGAATTCTCTGAGCAGGATACATTTAAGGATGTATAGTTAGGCTTGCAAACAGTCAGGAAATATGGTGCCTGATATCCTGTTGATAGCTGTATAATATCAGTAACAAGAGCAGTAGAACAAAGACCAAACACATGAACACCTAGGAAAGAAATCAGTAGAGCTTGTTAACTTTACTGTAGGCATAAATTAGATTAATTCATTGTGACAAAATACATTCAGCGGCATTCAGGTGGCTTGTGTCATTGTACTTGAGAGAATTTAATTCTTTAATGTACAAAAAAAGGTATCATTTATGCTTGCTTGCTTCCTGTTGATACTTAACATTTCATTTTGATGGCTTGACCGTCCTCCAATATCTTTTCATAAAAGCGAACTGCTTCAACTTGCAAAGTGGTTTTCTGAGCTGACTAAAGGACAGCCAACTGTTTGCAGAGAGCATATGTGCCCACCCAGTCCTTGGGCTTGCCCACTGGGATACAGGCTCTCACTAACACGGACAGCTGCCCTTCAGATCGCTGCTCCAAGGACCTGTTCTCTTCTTACCACCAGGGACTCATCAGCTGGCAATAACTTTGGCTACCTTCACTCCTCTGGTAATTCCCAAGTACCAAGTCCTTGCCACGAGTCCAAATATTTCTTTTCGGTAATAGATCAATGTTTCTGTCTGGTTAATAATGCCAGATTCCCAAGGCAGTTGAAGTAAGCGCAATTGTTTTACCGAGCATTTTCAACTGCTTTTGCCCTAAAGATTTACCACTAATTGCCTACTTGTATTCATATAAACAAATCTATTTCTCATCTTACAACTGGAAGAATGCAGAAGTCATTACAAAATGAAAGAAACTGCAGTTTCAGAGTATGAATCAAGAATTAAATTCATACATCTTTGAGCTTGTCTTTTTTGGTGATGGAATGGGATGCCATACAGGAGGAAAAGTGGAGAACATGGAGTATCTTTGCAGCCCCCCTTGCTGAAGCTATAATCTACCATCCCCTCCGCTCGCTTCCTCACTGCTGCTCTGAAGAGGATAAAGCATCCATACATAGACTCTATAACCTCTCCTGTTGTTACCTCCCTGCTCGCCAGGCTACAGCCACCTAGCGTATAGTCCTCCGAGCAGGTTTTCAGTTTTCTGCCCTGCAGGCTGTCTTTGCTGAGGCTGCCCTCTCTAACAGAAGAACAGAGAAAACCTTTCCTTTAGCCACTTGTTGCTAGAGGAAATTAAATGTAAACAAGAGGAACAAAGTCCAGTTGCCTTTTCAAGTTCAGTTTTCATAAATGACAATTAAAACAAAGTAAAATAAACCAATTCAACATATTCCCCTCAATCATTAGGTTGCCAGATTCTAGCCCTTTTTCAAGAGGTACATTAAATGCATCCCAGAAAAAGAATGTCAGATTTACTGACAAGTTTTTACTGTCATGCTGAATGCTGTGTCAGGTGGGTTGAATCCTTATGAGGCACTGTTTCAGGCAGGGGAAACTGTACGCTGAAACCACTAAAAGGGAGCCAGCTCAAGGTGGGCAGAGAAGGAAAAACAAACTATTCTTTTAGAAACAGGAGAGGAAGGGGAAAAGGGAGAGTGTAGTTGCTGCATTACTGAGCATGGGGCTGCTCTGTTGCTCCATTTCATGGTTTCTTCTTGCATTTTCTGGCAGAAGATCTATGCCAGTGACAGCCCTGCACTGTTCTGAGAGGCTGTTTCAGAGAAGGAAACCTGCAGGGTGAAAATCGGATGTATATGGAAAGCCCTTCTTTGCGACTAGCATTTGAAACCCACCAACAAATCTGACAGCTCTTCTAAGAAAAGAATTGAAGTTGCATCCTCCTGCATTAATATTGGCCTCTGTTCCAATCCCATTTCTTCTTTTGGACAGGCAACAGTAGAGAATTCCTTCTCCTATCATTATCTGCAATGACAAAGGAGCCGTTAAATTAAATGTAGCAGTTACTCAGAAGACACTGATTGAATTTAAAGGGCTGAAATGGAACTATACCACAACCAATGTCATCCACTGGCATGTACTCGCCTTTAAAAGACTCGTATCAATACGCAAACATTCAGTAATGCAACTTAGCCTGAGTGAGGGCAGGCGAGAAGGTGGTGCTGAAATGAAATGCAAGTGGCAATACAGTGCTCAGTGGAATCGGGGTCTTGATCCATAGCTGATATTTGATGCTTCTACAACAAAAAAGTAATAATTAGAAAATCGTGCCTCTAAAATAATCCAGAGCCACTGCAATATCTTAGTGCTCCTGAGGTGGTTTTAGCACTCAGTCTTGGCCTCAAGCCTAGCAATCCCTAGCAGCTTCTAATTATGTGGCAGCCTGTTCTTCTGTATTTGTTTAATTTGGCTCGGGTTTTAACCAGATCCACAGCAGCAGAGAAAGTTCTGTCCTTATGGTCCCTCTGAACACACCAAGCAAAACAGATTATGACTGGAGAGTTCACAATAGAAATAAAGGGAAGAGTATAAATGAAAAATAGCGTTACTTGCTGGAAAATCCGGATCCATTTATACATTTGCAGTCTCGGGTTTGATTGTTTTCCTTGTTAAACAGGGCAACAACTTGGAAATCTGTACAGGGCTTGTACAGAGTTCAGAATAAGGGTTGGGTAGAAATATTGAAATTAAGAGGCAGTTCTCACCACCAAGTGGAGATTCACCTTGTCCTTCCACAGATGCACTGAAAACTAATATATGCAATGCACAAAGCTTACGATGCAATGGGACGCTAAAGCGTCTGAATTACGCTGAATCTGCTGTAATTACTAGTGAAGTTTGTCCATGGTAAGACCCCTCATCCTAGGAGAAGGGAGGTACAATGGACAAGCTTAGTCTAACTCTTTTTTAGCTAAAAGTTTAATAAATTCCCTTTCTTTGCCAGAAAAAAATGAAGTAGTGAAGGTTGTCTCATTACATGGAAAAGTCAGTGGTAAGGGTTATTAAAAGAATTTTATTTAAATGAGAACTATGGTCAGTATTATCTGTCTCCATTTGATCTATTTACAGCTGAAACTTCCCAGAGAAAGAAACTCATATAGTTTTTAGCCAAGCTCTAGGGAATGTCTGGCACAGCGAGAAACACCAGAGATATGGATTACCTTGTGTGATAGAGGAGAAAATTGGGAAACAGCAAGGCCTATGTCAAGGAAAATTCAGCAGCTGGTATTTCCAAGGAAACAAACTCCCACAGCAGAGAAGGCAGGAGGACTGAAACTGCCAGCAGTGAATTTCTTTCCTTGCTAATTGATTTCCCAAATCAATGTGATCTAATTGCCTGGTGATCTGTTAGAAAGCACATTGTTACCTTTACGTAGGTTTTTAGTCAGTGGCTGATAAGGGTTTGAACCTAAGCTGATACGATTAAATAACCGGTCCTAACATTTTTTAATTAATAACTAGAGAGAAAATATGTCAGAGGATCCGATTCAGAGTTCTTTAAAACAAATGGAAGTCATGTTGCAACTCAGGTATATTTATATTCCAGACAAAAAATATCCATGTTGGTAATTTCATACAAGTCCAGTTGTTCCACACTGAAGTCTCCTGTGGTTTATGAATACATATAGAAACTTTCACACATGCCACAAGCTATAAGACAGACGTCAATAATACAGGTAGTAATTTTCTGTAGCACTTCAGGGCTACAGAACAGACATGGTTAAAAGCAGCTGCTGCTCACTAACAATGAGCAAAAAAACCCAAAGGGAAAAAAACATAAAGCCCCAAATCCACACAGATCCTTCTGTAATAATGGCTTGGGAAAATAAATTATAAAATGCTAGATTTTTTGTAAAAAATTTTACTATAAAGTGAATTGATTTAATATGTTCTCCAGTCTTGGGAAAAAATGAGTATATAAACAAAAAAAAATATAGGAAAATAATGAACTCCTATTCTAATATTTACATAAGGCTTTAAGAAGGGATTAAGACTGGAATTTGCTTGTCTTCTCCCACTTCCCCCCTCCTTTTTTTAAAAATTTTTTTCTTATTTACACTCTTTGGTAATATTTAAGATGTGGCTTAATCACACCTGTATTTTATTGAGTCTTGATGACCCTCTGCCTCACCCTGCCCATAAGTACCTGAACAGCAGAGACTAACATACACTCTGTTACTGGAGATCCTCACATGGCTCATGCTTGCTTGTCTGTATTTTACAGGCTTTATAAAGTCTGTAAGTCATCAAAATGTTAATGAAAACTATATCATAAAATGCTAAAACTCTACAACATGACAATGGCACAATCATCACCTTTTTTGCATTGAGCTTCATTGGCCTATTTTTCCAAAGAAAAAGGGAAGGACTGGACAAAACCAAACCACCCTAGTTTTTTACTTCAGAAGTGGTACTGAATAATGAAGAGCTGATGATCTACACCATCTTCAGTGCCTTTTATTGAAGGAAGTTGTGTGTTTTGCAGTATCAGAGCCCATTCTCCAACTAATACAAGCATCACATTCATGCTCACATTAATACAAATGACCTACACCTTCCGAAGGCTTGCAGCTCTGAAGCAGTTGTACTTTGAAGATTCAGGATTTACTTTCCTTATGGATCGTATGGTTGATAGGCATGCTCAGGTGTGGGCCTGAGCTCCTCACATAGCATGGGTTTGGTTAGTTGTCAGTACTGCTGGTAGGAGAATCATTCAAGCAAGAATAACATTTGCTATTTCAAAATTTCACGCAGTGCTGAAATAATTTAGCTGTACTCAAAGCCCTTAATAAACACTCTGTAATGAAATGGGCACCTTTCATCTCAGTTGAAGGTGTTTGATATTACCTAGGCTTGACACAAACCCCCTGAAGTAAAAAAATCAGCTTTTATCCCTCTACTGTGGCCCAAGGGAGCCTATATAGGCCCCCTTCTACGGTTGTTTTAGGAAAGTCCACTTTTTTGTTATCAGAAACATTGTCTAAACTTAAGAAACCCAGCCAAACTGCAATACCAACAAGTTTTATCACAGTATTCGGTGTTTGCTGCAAGCATCTGTAACAGGAACACTGAGAGTCTTAGCTCCCTATTCCTACATGAGTACAATTTTTAGCCTGATGCCTGTGCAAAATCCTTCACAAATGGTTTCTAAAGCAACCAAAATCAAACACAGTAGGAAGAGTTCAGTTTAAAAAGAGACAAATAAACAAAAAACATTCTGCAAAGCAAAGAGAGAACAGCACTTGATGATTTTTTTATGGGCATTGCATTTTACAGATTTTGTGATTGCATATTGGCTAGTAGTATAAAAGGAATGAACAGGTTGAATTTAAGGGAATGCAGAGGAGCAGAGATGCATTTGCAGCTGGCCTTAGAGCTAAGTGCTAGACTGAGACATGCAGCCATTGCTGCCGGGGAGAGAAGAGACCCTTCCAGAAGGCTGATTCACCTTTTTTACGTGCATGGATTCACTCACTCAAGGTGAATTTCTCTCTCTGTTTGCCAAAAAGGAGTGCTGTGAGAATAAGGCTCCTATCTGAGCTGCCTAAAATTAGGCATGATGAATTCTCTCTAGTATATATATATATATATATATATATATAAAGGTAAAGTCTTTAGATTTCATTTTAATTTGACACAGCAATTCCAGCAGGGACAGTACTCACCCATATCAAGCTATTTATATTTTTTTTCTGTAAAGCAGTAACCAACCTGCTCATATTCTGGCAGGGTACTTCTGCTGAAATCACCTCCTCCCTTTGGGTGAGTGATTAAACCAGCCTCCTTTTGCCTGCTCTTAATGACTAACTCCTAATTTCGAGGAGTCCCAGTGCTATTTGGGAAAGTGTAATTGATTTCACTGACACAGCTGATACAACCTTCTCCCTGAATAAAGCTAGTTCTAACAAAAGTGGCATGGCCAGGGCTGTAATTGCCAACAAAATCTTGAATTCTTGGTGTATCTCAGAGAATGGAGATGTCCTGTCTGTAAAAGTTCAAATGTTTGCACAGCATAACAGGAACCATTTAAGCTATTCTTACCAAACTGTAGATGCTGTTTCTTAACATTGATGCCCACAATCAGGATGGTGCGAGTAGATGAAGTGCTACAGGGAATGCTTTAAGGAATGTGTCCCCTTCTGCTTAGAAGAATAAAAGATGAATCTAAAATCCTCAGATTTGATGACACTCTGAAGCCTAACTAGAAGGAGCCTAACCAAAGGAGCTTTTTTTCTTTATGCCAGCTGAAACTCTGTTCAAAATCTTTAATAAGTGACAGTGGTGCCCCAAACTTACCGTAATTGATGGGCCAGCAAAAACCAGACTAAGCAACATCAAGAAGGGAACAGACTCTTGTGTAGGTTCAATGTATGGCATACTCAGACTCTTGTCATAGCAATTAAATCCAGAGTGAACTGGCTTGAAGACATCGGTAAGTTCAAGAAAATAGAGGCTAACGACAGAAGATGCCAATATGGGCAACTAGGAGAGAAGAAAGCAACAAATTACTGTTTGGAAATGGAATAGCAAGGCTTTTGCAAAGACAGCGTAGTTTGTTAATAAATCTCTGTGATGTTCACTATTTACATCTCACTGCTCCCTGTCAGATCCATTTTACCATCTTTAAATAATTAATTCTCTAGAGATATGATACTATTCAGTTGATATCAAATGACCCTGTTGTCTACCAAGCTAGTCAAAACACCCAATCCAATCTTCAGCCCACATAATTTAGCCTTTTCATCTATGAAACATTAATAGACAAACTTTGATATTTTTTTTTAATTTTTTTTTTTTTGAAAAGGAATTACCAGGACTGCAGTCTCCCATGTGGGGCCTCAGCGTTCTGCTGTTCATCATCACCTTTTTTGGTCCTTTAGCAACCCTCTGTCATGTATATAACACTGTTTATATCAAAGCCAGTTTGCATTAACTTTCAAAGTAACAGTTAATGCAAAACAGTATCCAGTCCTTCCCCAGAATCTAAATACGTGATAATATAGCGTTCTGCCTTCACACATTTATTTTGTAATTCTATCAAATAAGCAATTCCCTTTGGCAAGACTCAGTCTGTTTCCAACCACTGTGACTATGGTTCACAATTCTTTTATCCTCCAGCTATTTAGCGATTTTACCCTTCGCAATTACTTCCAGTAACTCATTAACAGCAAAGTTGGCCCCTCTGGAGATAAATTCACCCCAGCTTGCCACCAGCTCCTGAAAGCACAGATTCAACCAGTAAGCCTCTGTGGAAGTCGTTCAAGAGAAGAAGTAGCAAAACAGCATTAAGTGAAAAGAGAGGGCAGCCCTGCCCCCAGGGTGGGCAACGGGGCACTCGGAGGCAGCCAGCATCATGTGGGTATTCTCTGTATGCTCTCAGAAAATGCTCAAAAACAGTTTTTGTTTGTTATTTTGCAGAGTCCTCACTGAACAAGGCAACATTAGGACAACTGCCTGCTCCTCCACTGAGACGCGATGACTCCTCCCATGTCTCTACTGCAATGAAGGTACCTATGGGTAACACCATGTCCACCGCCTATCTGCTTCCTTGTCTTGTTTTCTTTTGAAGATGGCTATCACATTAACTTTTCCTCACTGTTAGCTGCAGCTGAAAAGTAAAAGCTTGCAACTACTGAATAGATTCACTTAGATAAAACCATAAAAACCTGATAAGGCTGTATCACATCTCTTGAGACACACCCCACACCTCCCTCTTCTACATCGAGCACCTCACATTATGAGAAATCGGGATTATCCTAACATAATTTCAGGCATACTTAGATTATATTATTCTTGCAATGTTCAGTGCACATTTACAATAATAACCGATTGATTGAAATCAATGTAATTCATCCCATTCTACAGTGGAATAAAAAAGCAATGGTAAAAGTGGATAAATACATATATTGGAAAAATGATGAGGAAAACCTGCTATACATGGCAGAGGGGCAACGGTTTCTTGCATTAACTGGCCATTTTCAGATTTTTAAACATTGGGCTTTTAAAATGCAGACCTTTTGTGCACAAAATGTAATTCTGGGTGGTTAAAGAAGGAGGGTTCTAGCAAAATTTCACCGAAACATTTTTAATACAACTTAGTTTTTGTTTGAAAAGAACAGCTTATCTTTGAGGTGCTGAGGGACAGATTGGAAGAGGGTGAGTTGTATCTTCAAGGCATTCTAAGCAAAATCTGCAGAAGGTGGAGAACAGAGGAATTTTGCCTGTCTGGTTATCCGTGTTGAAGTCGATTGCAGTGTAACGTCACCCAGAACAGAGGCTGTGATTGTGCAGAAAGAGAGGGAATGGGCACTGGCATCCTTAAGTGCTATGAGCATTACAAAAATAGCACCAGGCATTTAGTAAGAGTGTTTCAGTAAGTGGGGTATGGGTGTATATATAACCCAAACATATACGTACATTTGCACTCACATACTATAGTACACATACGTATTATGTACAGCATAAAACAGAGACAATATGGAATACATATTCTGTGAATACGTAACTATTATATACTCTGACATGTGATACGTATGGACTAATTATACACAATTTAACTGAATTGGGTCCTGCTCCCAGCCCACCAAAGGAGAAGTCCAGTTCTGTAGCTGGATGCATTATGTATGACTGCTTCTCACTTTTGGCTGGGTGCAGTCCCTCCGATTGACTGTAACGCAAGCGTGCACTAGTCAACATGGGCGAGACCGTTTCTAGCCACCGCACAGATGTGCAGGGATGAAACAGGACTTCCCTAACGCATTCATACTCTGTGAATAATCAAGATCGTTGTGGAACTGGGTGCCCTTCTCTCCACACCTGCCCACAGGCAGACTGTAGAGCTGCTTGGGATAAGGGGCCTCCTGAGCAGAAGGCTGGCACAGGGCACGCTGCCCTGCTGTGCGGGGAGCTTGCACCGTGTCTCCGCTGCTCTTGCTGGGACGCAGAAATCCTGCACAGCATTTGAACCCACACGTATTGCAACTTCACTTCTGCACAGCATTTAAATATTGAAACATTTGCAATGTCTTTTATTACCGTTTGAAAGTCATACCCAGTGACTTAGCCAGGGTCCAGGTCCCATGGGGCAAAGCATCTTCTAACAGGACCCAAACCTATTCCAATGAGCTAAATGGACAAAATAGGCAAAAAGCCTACTGCCCTTCTTGTCAGAAATTATCCCCTTTTCCCTAGATGTCCCCAAAGGTTCACTTCCTAGAATGGAAACACAGAGCAGGTAGACTCATGGAACACCTTGCACTTGGTGTTTCATCTTCACTGTGTATTTTTCCATTTCTCTAATGTCAAGAAAAGGAAAGCCTCTCCTTGAACAACAGGCTCTGCATTACCCATGAGCCTACCTTGACTTTGATTATGGTATTCTTAGGCAGGCAACTGTTTTAAATGCCAACATTGAACTACCAAAAATAGGTGATATATGAAGTGATATTTTTTTGCGAGACACCAAACTATGTGGATAACTTTTTTTTTAAACTGTATGTAAGCTATAATTTTATTGTTAATTACAAAATCAAGGAATTGTAGGAATTGCATTTTACCGTCTTATGACTTCACTACAGGACTCCCATATTATTTTTGACTGTAATTACCCATTCTGCTAAAAGAAAAGAAATAATTCTAAAGGACTATGAATCTCCAGCATAACTGCTTACAATACTAATGAATAGGTTTATAGTCAATTTGCTATCTACAGTATGTCAGATCCCACGGGACATTTTTCTTCCTATCTTTTTTAAAATACAAATATAAAACGTGCCTTCTGAAAGTCTAACGCTCCTAAAAAAAAAAAAAGCAAACGTTTCTAAAATCTTCTAAACGGTATAACTGGCTATTTAATACATGAATATTTATGGAGTGTTCTGCTTAAGGCAGCAGTAGTTCTGTAATTATAGACTTCAGCTCCCAACACCTTGAAAATGTCAAATATAATTAGACAGTAGAATGTGTATTGTTTTAATTACAAAATGGAATAGGAATTTTCCTGTTCCTAATTAGAATAATAAAACCCCCCAACTTCAGTTCACATATCTTGACTAAGTCGTCCTTATACTCTTATTTTCTTGGATGGCTAATGGAGAAAGATCCCTCTTTAGCTTGTAAAGACCTGTAAACGTAGAGTGTGACCCAAGTGGTCAAACTTTGTTTGTCTTAGAGTCTTAAAATTGGGACCATAATCAGCACAGTTGCTGAAAAGGTTTGATTTGGGGTTTATTTATTTTTTTAAAAAAAATATTTTTTTCTTTTTCCTCCTATTATTTTCTTAAGCTGCAAGTTAAGAGCCTTTATTAAGCCACAGGACTTTGCTATTGATAATAATTAATGTTATTAATGTTATTAATGTTTAAAAAGACTTTCCTGTATTGAGCTAGGAATTGTCCAAGCATGAGAAAAGATGATCTCTACTCCCAAGAGCTCAGCAAGGATGTAAATACCTAAAGAGCTGGTAAGGAGAGAAATAAACAGTGAAAACCTCCTGTATGTTACATCGTGCAGGACAAACCAAAAGAGCCAGGGCAGGTTTAGGCTAGACATTAGGAAAAACTTCTTCACCAAAAGGGTTGTCAGGCTCTGGAATGGGCTGCCCAGGGAGGTGGTGGAGTCCTCATCCCTGGAGGTATTTAAAAGAAGGATAGATGAGGTGCTTAGGGACAGGGTT
>BOSO01015853.1:4300-15294 GCA_018403395.1 Gorsachius goisagi | reverse complement strand
CAATTCCTTCCCCAAAGGGCTGTCAGGGGCTGGAAGGGATTGCCCAGGGAAGGGGTCGAGTCCCCACCCCTGGGGGGATTTAACAGCCGGGCAGACGCGGTGCTGAGGGCCAGGGTTTGGGGGTGGGATGGCAGGGTTAAGGGAACGGTTGGGCTTGATGATCTTAAAGGGCTTTTCCAACCTAAATGACTCTATGATTCTAAAGCACATATATATTAATGCCAAGCTGACTCTCAGGCCTGTGAATACCTGGTGTGAGTGTTCGTTTCTCATTGAGCCTCCAGTGCTGCTCAGAAATTGTGCCTTGCCATGGGTGGGGTGTGCAGGTGAGTTGGTTCCCTGCGTACCCCTTGCCTTGCTCCTGCGCTACTTGAGCCAGTGGTGTGGGTGAGCGTGGTGGATATCGCCCACCCTATGCCTCTGGAACAGGAGGTCTTGGAAAGCAAACAGAGCATGAGAAGGCTGCAGCTTGGCTGGGGCTCGTACAAGGTATGCAAGCAATGGGCTGCACTGGGAACGGGGTGTCATTGACGTGGTGGAGGGCCTGGAGCAGGGCGCTGGCAGTGGGAGGACAGCATGTCTTCTGTCCAAGAGCAGATGCATGGCTGTGCCAAGCTCAGCTCACAAATGCCTCATGCTCCAGGGGGACAAGGACAAGCCCTCTGTTTCAGCCAGCTTCCTTTTAAGTCAGCTGCGCTTGGTGTAGGTGATGGATGAGGTTTGGAGCCTGGAAACCATCACTCTGCTCTGAGAAGAGCTCTGAGGAGGAGTGAGTGCCAGTGGTCCAACCAAGCCATGTTGGCCTTGAGTGTCTCCTACAACTGAGCAAGAGCTGCCAGATGGAGGCATTGCTTACCATATCATTGCTTTTTTTTAATTTTTTTTTTCCCCCCCTCCAGTCGTTCCTGGAGAGTGGTTTCCAGTTTGAGAGCCCTGTTTGTCCTAACTGGTCATGGGATAGCTCATGGTCATGGGGGAGTAAAAGCCAAGTCATCTATTAATTGGGCAAGAAGGGAAAGGGGAGAAAGGATGACTGGGTGTGCCACAGGCCATGGGGCTCTACAGAGCTGCTGCAACCACAAGCATCTGCGCACGCTTCCTGGAGCCCTTCACGACCTCAAAGCTGGAGGAAAGTGCCGAGAGGGGGAGTCAACTTGCTTAACCCCCTGCTGTGTCATGCCTGTATTGCAGCCACTGTCATAAATAGCACAAATGCTGTGGCCTCATGCAGGGACAGCGGTGGGACCGTGGGGAGGAGGGAATCAGATTTCTGGGCACGCTGCTTCAAGTGTGTCGCAATGGCACTTCAGCTCCCCGTAGTATGATTCGACAAAACGGACTTGCTTACTGCCAAAGCACTTCTTGGCCAAGACAGTGGGGTATGTAATGCTGATGTGACATCTCGGAAATCTGCACTTTTTTTCCTGTAGGAGCTGGAAACAGAGCGACCTTTGCGTATACCATTTGAGGGATGGGGTGCAGTTGTTTAGCACTTCATGCTGAAGATACAACTGGGGCTTGTAGGTCCTGCCCCGGTCTGAAAGCTGCTGGGGCATTGCAATTGGGGAAAAAATGCCACCATTGCAGCCTGAAAAAAAAATTAAATTTGATCCTTACTCCTGTAGGGTGATGCAGCAGTGCTGTTGTGTGCTTACTCAGACCATTTGTGTACTGCCAGGGGAAGATGCTCTGATGCATGGGATGGGAAGATGCCCTGATGCATGGGATGCTGCTGCTACTTATAGCCTCAAAAAAAAAAATAATTTAATAAAATCCCCTGGCAGTAGTGGTACCAGGGCATGGGTTGTGCTGTGCGTGGCTAAGACAGCTTTGGCGTGTCTACACCGTGTGAATAGATGAGTAAGTGATTAGGAATATTGCACAACCCACTGCTGTGGATGGCCTGAGGTGTCTTGTTGGTCCTTTGGCGTGTAGGCCAGAGCAAAACCTCTTGAAAGGAGGGATAGTTTCCAGTGGTAAGCCACCCTTCTGCACACCTTCCCTCTTGGAGGGTGGCCAGCAGGCATGCTAAGTGGTTGAGTTTTTTTTTAGGTATTAAGCAAACTTGCTTCGTTATGGGACACTGGTTTTTAATTCCTCCCTCCCCCCCATACTGGGACGTGAGCCACTGATGTGCTCAGAGGGCCTGGAAGGAGGCGTAGCTGTGGCCACAGGGCCATGAAGAACTTGGTTGGTTTGGGCAAGAAGCTTGTAAGAATACCTGTGGGAGGAGTAGAGAATCAAAGGGCACAGGCTACAGCAACCCAAGCCCAATTCCTGCTTGGCTGGCAGTCGTTTTGTGTCCAAGCTCAGCCTGTTGATTCTGCTCCCTCTGCTTGGGGAACTGAAGCCTATGCAGCTGCTATTACCACAGCCTTTGAAATCCAGGATAGCCCATGCCCCAGCTCTTAGGCTGCTCTCCCTGGTGGGAAGAGAGACAAAAGCTGGGGACTTTGCCTCTTTTCCTCCTTTTTTTTTTTTTTCTTGTTACCTGAAAATACCTGTCTTCACGTGAGCTCGCTTTTCTTCCCTAGCTGGTTAAAACCCACAACCTGCTGACCACCAGGAATTACATTTTTGGGTACCATCCACATGGCATCATGGGCTTGGGTGCCTTTTGCAACTTCAGCACAGAGGCCACGGGTGTCAGCCAGAAATTCCCTGGGATCCGACCATACCTTGCTACCTTGGCTGGGAACTTCAGGATGCCCATTTTGAGGGACTACTTAATGTCTGGCGGTAAGTGCAAGAGCACTTTGTTCGTCCTACTCATGCCCTTGCCTCTGAGCTGTCTTCCCCTTTTTCAAGTGAAAAGCCGTGGTAGAAGCTCTTGTAACTGGTTCTCTCTGGTAGCACCACAAACATTGCCTTCGTAGAGTTGTCAAGAGGAACTTGGGCTGCAGGGACTGCTGTTCCTCTGCATTCATCCTTACCTCAAGGATACTCTTGTCCAAAGGCATAGGAAAGATATCTGGCATCTGTAGTTGTGGGTGAGGAAGATGGAGACACAGGAGCAAGTTGTCCTAGCTACCATTAGGTGGTACTGGCAGATGAACAAGTCACACTAACTGAAAATATAAAGTATTCGTTAGCCTTTGAAGTGTGAATGCCATGGCTAGCTCTGCTCCTGGGCTCATTACCACATGAGCTGTCACACGTATAGGTCTTTACGGTGATGATGGATGCCCTCTTCACCCAACCACATTTTTAGGTGCCTGCCAGGAGCGCAGAGTTTGGGGTATTGCATGATTTCAGCTGTTCAGAAGAGCCCCTTCCCTGAAAAGATGGCTCATAGGGAACAGTGATATAGGTTTGCTGAATGCCATTAATAGGTCTGTTCCCATGGATTCCAGTACTTCCATGGCGGAGGACTTGTAGGCTATCACTGGGCAGAGGATGCAGCGTTGACAGCCTCAAGAAACGGTGTTCTTGCATGGCCTGAGCTTCCTTTTTGGAGTGAGGATGTCTGTTGGTTAGGTAGAGGTGAGAGATTAACATTTAAAGACCACAAACTGAACAGTTCAGTACCCAGTTTGCTGTTCCTGGAACAGATTCACCAATAAATGACCTTAAAACAGGTATCTTAATAGAGTATTTTGGCTGAATCTTGACTCATGGCTGGGGAGAGGATAGGAGTAGCTGTACTTGGTTCTGACTTGCTTGGTTTGACTGTTTCCAAGATTACTGCCTTAATTTGCTGAGGAAGAAGAAAACTAACTGGATCTGGTGCAGAAAAGGTGTTTGTCCTTGCCTAGGAAGGGCAACATCCTAAGCTGGTTTCTGTCTTCCTGCACCAGCTGGAAGCTGCTGTGTGAAGTCCATCATTCCTATAACTCGGGAATTCCACAAGACAGCAGTGCACAAGAAATTGGGATCTGCTTTCCAGTCTCTCGTGTCTGCAAGCTTAGTTCGTGTGTTGCTTAGGTTTCCATGCAGCATCAGCCTTTCTACAGGTTAAAAAAAAAAACCAAAAAACCAAACCATGTTCAGTCTGCTTGAGATGACTGGTAGACAAATCTTGTGGCCAGCCAGAGTTGCTTCCCTCTTTTTGGAAGGGAGGTGGGTGTAGGTGTTAGCAACAGCACTGATGATGGGGCTTGGCTATCCCGGAGCATTACAGTTAAACCAGTGGGAAATTCTGCTTCTGCTCTACTTGGGATTTAAGCAAGGCTCTAGGTGTGAACTCTTGGACAAAGTTAACTTTCTGAAAGCTGTAACTTGTCTTAGCTATACTGGAACTTAAGGGTGCTACTGCAAAGGCTTTAACATCGCTTGGGATGTGCTGATAGTTTCCTTGACCCTTTTTTTTTTGTGGATGAATTACTTCAAGTGAAATCCTAACAAATATTACCATACCAAGACACTTGCTTAGTTGGTTTACAACTAACGGTTGCATGTTAGTGTGGTATAGCCTACCGGAGATTAGAGCTACAGCAGGGAACCTCGAAGGCATGAGGAGATGGCCAGAAAATCCTAAATACCAAGTAAATGTACTGAGGAGCACAATTCGGCAATTGCCCCTTGTCTGTATGTCTCATTGCATTTTCTGGAGGAAGGATTTCAGTGCTGTGAGCAGTTGTAATCTCCTCCTGCTAACCAAGTGTGAAATGGCTGAACATAAATCTGTGCTGCCCCTGTGTAGTCAGTGAGCCTTGGCGTGGAGAATGGAAGCAGTACGAAGGCTTCTGTCCGTCCAACAGAGCAGCGAGCACAGTCTGAGCCTTTCAAAGGAAACGTGGGCAGGGAGAGATGTAGGTGTGCTGAAAGAAATGAGGTTTTCATCTTCAAATCCAGCTGATCTGTCTCAAGTGAGGTCTGCTCCCCTGTGGTCTGGAGCTGGGATTAGGTGGTGACATTGATGCCTGGATATGCATGAAGGCTTGCAGGCTTGCCCTGTATAATTCCACGGGACCCATTCATCATTTAGTCCTTGGTTTATGTGATGACTACCATGAGATGTGCAGAGTCAGCTTCTAAAATTAAATTGTGTAATACTGCCCTTCCTAGTGCAATGACCTTAAGTACTCAATGCAGCTCGGACGTGTGGATGGGAATGTAAATGATGGCATCTCGCTTCTCCTTGGCTTACCCTGGCCAAAAATGTGAGGCATGAGCAAGCTCTGACAATAACTGTAGGATAAAAGCATGAATTTCAGGAGTAGAGAGTCAAACTTCTTAGCATTTGTAGAGCAATTGAGGAGAAATTAAGGTCCCTCTTCCATTGGGCTGAATGATAAGATCCCTGAAGTGGGGCCTGATGCTTTAGGGCAGGGTTTGCTTTGTAAAGCTGGAGGGCTGTGACTGGTAGTACAGTCCTGCCCCTTCCAGTCTCGGGTAGAGGGAAAGACCCTCCCAGACTCCCATCTCAGAGTGTGGACTTACCTGAGCACTCTGTCCCATACATCTCCTCCCAGGAGAGCAAAGGATTGTGCTCTCACCAGGCAAGAGCTTGAGATGTTAGTTTAGAAAAAGTATGAGTTTTTTTAAACTAATCCATAATAATCTGCCACTGGAAGGCTTGCCAACTTATTCTGTATCACTAAACCATCCTCCTAAAGCAGGATGGGATTCCACTACTTGGTTTTGCTGAGGAACTGGTCAGATTCAGACTTTCCTGCATCAAAATAACAGTTACTTTGCTTCCCCCTTAAGGATTTATCAAGCTCCTACTGCAACCTTTACTTGGAGGGAGGATGTGTTAAAAGATCGCCTTTGGCACCACTAAGAGCAGAAGAAAATCCTTGCTGAAGTCTTTTGTGTTAAGGCAACTTTTTGAGAGCTGGTGTTGGTAGAGCTTGTCTAGTGCTATCCAGGTCTATTAACTGCTTGTGTACTTGAGGAACAGGTTGCCTCATAATATACGCAACCCTCTCTGACCACAGGGAAGTTGGGCAACTCAACTTGCAATCAAGGCATGAACTTTTTGCTACAAGTATGGCTGGTGTCTTCAGGATCACCCAGCCTATTCTTAATCTTGCATTTTGACCCTTATGGCTGTCTCTTGGATATGCAGGTATATGTCCTGTGAACCGTGACAGCATAGACTACATCTTGTCCAAGAACGGCACCGGCAATGCCATCATCATCGTGGTCGGAGGGGCAGCGGAGTCCCTGAACTGCACCCCAGGGAAGAACTCGGTGACGCTGAAAAACCGGAAAGGATTTGTGAAACTGGCTCTACGGCATGGGTAAGAGGCAACCTTGATACTAGAGCTATAGAATTGTTTAGGTTGGAAAATACCTTTAAGATCACCAAGGCCAACTGTTACCCTAACCCTGCCATATTGAAAGGTGCTCTCATCCCCTGAAGTAGCTGGTGCCTTGGATGGATCCTCCCTTCTGCAGTCCTGCTGTGTTGTGTGGATATATACCCAGAGCATCAGGCACACCTTCTGCCCCTGAGCAGGGGATGGGGGTAAGAAGCTGCTTCAGACAGCAGGAGGCTTCCAGGGCAAGGAGAAGCAAGTGTCATAACCTGCGTGGGGCATCACCTATGAAGCCTCTGTGTTCTCCAGGGATCCCATGTGTCTGAAATGGGATGGCCACCAAAAATCAGAGATGAGAATGTATAGAAACATATTCAATGCCTGACCGCGTAGCCTTTATGGGCCCATTGCCAGTACAATTCTCCTCTTGCATGCCTTGAAAGCTTATCTGCTATACCACGTCAAGTCTGGCTGACTTATGTCCGTACCTTGTGCTGCAGACAAAGCTCTGGCCAGTAAAATCTGCAAATGTACAGCCTGAAAGAGTACACGGCAGTGAAGCGTGGTGCTGTAGCATTGACTGCAGACCAAGGGTGCAAGGTCCTAACATCTTTCCGTCTTTCTAGTGCGGACTTGGTTCCTGTCTACTCCTTTGGGGAGAATGAAGTGTACAAGCAGGTGATCTTCGAGGAGGGCTCCTGGGGACGATGGGTGCAGAAGAAGTTTCAGAAGCACATTGGCTTTGCTCCATGCATCTTTCACGGCCGTGGCCTCTTCTCCTCCAACACCTGGGGGTTGTTACCTTACCCCAAGCCCATCACTACTGTTGGTAAGGTCTTGGTATAAAAATGCTCTGTGCTTCTCCAGGTAGTAGCATACCTGAGTCTATTGTCATACCCATGCTCTAGCTTGGCCTTGGAGTCTTGATTATAAAACTGTTTTCCCTTCTATATAAAACCTTCCAGCATAACTGAGAATGAGCTAGAATAGTTTCCAGAGGCTGCAAGCCTCCCATCATGACCTACTGTCAGCTAGTTCTGCAAGTGAGCTCTTTTGAGGGGGAAAAAATGCTGTACCTGTTACCTTTTCTGGTCTTGGATGGCTACAGTCAGAAGCAGCCTGTGTCCCCCCCACTCCTAGGACTGGCAGTGCGATGCTGTCTGATAGCTGAGTCTTAAAGCCAACTCTCAAATTTGCCTTTGAGTCTTCCAACCCAATGCAGCAAGGCTTTGTGGGAGAGAAAAGTGCTGCTTTGCTTTTGTGGTGTGTATAGGGGGAATACACAAGAACTGCAGCTTTTAGTCTTGGTTCCTGTTAATTGGGGAGGGACTTACCACTCTGCTGCAGACAGAAGCAAGTGGGACTTCCCAACCTCCTGGCGCAGCAGAGGCTCTGCACTGCTGGCATTTGCGTAGCTAAAATGGCACGTGTGCCCTGGGCATCACTGCAGATGCGATGAGGATCCTGGTAGTGGGGTGACTGCACTTCAGAGCCTAGCAAAACTGGGAGGAATGGGGTAAACCTCCGCAATAACAGCAAGCTGTGCTATGCCAGGGTGGATGTGCTGAACTACCATAGCTGTGGCCATGGAGAATAAGTCTCCAGGATGTACAGGAGCATTCAACCTAACATGTGGATCTTTCCTTTTTTTATCAGTTGGGGAGCCCATCACCATCCCCAAAATCGATAATCCATCTCAGAGGGAAGTGGACTTCTACCACAGCATATATGTGGACTCTCTGATCAAACTCTTTGACAAGTATAAAAGCAAATTTGGCTTGCCAGAGGCTGAGGTCTTGGAAGTCAACTGAGGGGACTGGCTCAGCAACGTCTCCTTCTCTCTGAATCAACACATCTTCTCCAGGAGTCCAAGTCCATCGTGTACTTGAAAGCATGTGTGGGTGTATATGTCTTTCAAAGAAAGTGTTTAAAGTATTGCTAGACCACTTTTAAAAATAAAAAAAAAAGGCTTTACTTTGGATAAATCCCATTACAAATGTCTTTCTAGCCAAAAAAAAAAGCGTAACTCCCCATTGCTGTGAGGATTTGGATGGAGGAACTGATTGCCTCTGTAATCTGCTATATAATGCTGTTGGATTGCCAGAAATGGATCAGAAGCATTCCTACAGCTACTGTACCCTCTAGCAAGAAGCTATTTTGGGACAGTAGGATCCACCTGGTTTTCAGTCAAAAAAGCAGCGGGTTGATTGAGCGGGATGGCAGTATTACAGGCGTGTTGCACAAGAGCCGTGTTGGGACACGCTTACATAGCACAAGGGCATTTCTGCTTTGGCAAAGCCCCTTCTGAAAGCACAAGCAGGCTGCTGAACCCCCTGGTGCGGCACCTACTGCGAGAAACCAAAGGATATGAGCCTGGGGGACCTCGATCCATACAGTGTAGTGGCTACTTCAGTGGCTGTAAGTTCACCACATGTATTTTGAATGTCAGTTTAGAAGCAGGTCTGTCCCAGGAGCTGCTTGCACAGACACGTAGCTGGAGATATGGGACTCCCTGATAGCTGCAGAAACTCCAAGGACAAGTTCTAGGAGTGGTGGGATGGTGCAATCGTGTGGCCCCAGTGTTGCAGACCCTTAGGGTAGCCTGTAGGGGTAAATGCAGTGGGACTATTCATGGGAGTGTTTTGGAGCCCAAAAGCATTTGGGGAGAGCCAGGAGTAACTTCTGCCCAAAGATGGCTTTTAAATATTCTGTCCAGTGAATGTAAAGGAGTAGCCTTTTCATGCATAGGATCTAAAGTGAGTGACTTTTTAAAGTGTTTATAAAATGTTTACGTGGATGTTAATGCTGCTTGTAGTGAGACTTCTTCAGAGTACAACGTGTTTATGTAAAAACCTGAAACATTGCACTACTTGCATGTCTGACCTGCCTTTTCAACAGCTCAGTTGAGTGTATTTTGAGCTCCAAAATGTGCCTTTCTTCCATGCAAGAGGATGGTACTTCACATTCCTGGAATCTTGCCTCTAAAGACAAATGTTCACCTGTCATATTTGATAGACTATTGTATTACGGAGTATCAATTTTTGTACAAATTTCTAGAAATAAACTTGGGCAAAACCAGTGGGCTGCTTTGGTCTCTTTGGTGTTGTAGTGGGATTTACCTGGGTTTGTGGTATAGCAGTTGGGTGATTGCAGCTCTGCCTTGGCTTTTGTGGGGAGGAAACTGGTCTGTCTGTCCAAAACCAGACCCACACTAATCTGTGTTGTCCCTGCTAAGCAAATCGTGGTGGGTTTAGGGTGGGTTTTTGCCTGCCAGTGTATAAGGAGCTAAGGCAGCCTATATCTATGGATCTCCTCTACTGAGCACATATAGAAAGTTCATGCCCTGCTACACCTTCCAGAAAATTAATTGGGGTTTTGTTGCTGCCTAGCACACGGAGAGCTGGATTGCATCCTCGGTCCTGGCTGAGGAAATCCTTCCAGCTCCTGTCAAAGCCCCCTAGCCTTCCACCAGTGGAGGTGCAAAGTGTTCCAGAAATAGCACACATTGCTCTAAAGTTCATGTGGGCTCTTTTAGTAACAAGAAAAGGTTTAGTCTGTTGTCTGTTGGGCTGGGGCTGGCCTGTGAGCTATGGAACTGGTCCATCAATGTTGGCTGACTTTCACAGACTGACACTGCTGGTCTGCAAGGTGAAAGCTACATTTATTTTTTGCCCTTCTCAGGCTTGGCGATGGACTTTGGAAGCCTCCCACTCCAGAAGATAAACCTGGTACGGTGCTAACCTCCCCTTCTCACCCTTAGTAAAAGTGATTTGGTCCTCATGTTTTCTGCTAGCAAACGTTAAGGCTGGGTCTCCAGTGACAGAGCTGGAAATGCACAGTGAGGAAAGCCATGAATGCTCTAAGCCCTTGGCACAAACTGGAGGAGGTCAGTTCTTGCAGAGCTTTATTTCCAAGCAATGTGTGCAGTTATCAAGTTTTAGATCCAAGCACAGCTGCTGCTTGCAAATCCCCAAAAGCAGAGAAGCAAGGGAGCTATTCCAAACGAGGATCCTATTCCTGCAAAGGGCTGCACTAATAAATGCCCTGTAATTGTCCATACTGCAAGGTGGGACCAGCCCTGCCCAAAATTCTTGGCTGTGCTGGAAGTCCCCTTAATTAAGGTTTAACATGAGATTACCAGTGAATATTGTTCTTCTCTACCCACTTCTCACAAGTCTATAAAAGGGGAATTTTCCTTTGATGTCATCTTGTGCCCAAGGTCCCTGGCCAGGACACGCTAGTCTAACACAAGGTTCAACCACCCTTCTGAGCTGAACTCATGGACAAATGATTCCTTCCAAGCTGCTTTCCTGAGGTTGGTTTTCCCTTCTGTTGCCAATCTTAGGAGCATAGGGGTAAGAAGCTCACCTAAAATTAATCTTTGGCCTGTGGTATGTTTCATGATTCTGGCTGATTTAGCAATAAGACTCACAGGGGGTGTCCTGGTATTGGAAGTATGTTCCCCAGCACCTACATTTTCCTACTTATGCCCTTGCCTAGGTAACATAGAATGTTTTGGGTTGGGAGGGACCCCTAGAGGCCACTCAGTCCAACCCCCCTGCAGGGAGCAGGGACACCTTTAACCACATCAGGTTGCTCACAGCCCCGTCCAACCTGGCCTGGAATGTTCCCAGGGATGGGGCCTCCACCACTGCTCTGGGCAACCCCTGCCAGGGTTTCACCACCCTCATGGTAAAGAATTTCTTCCTCATATCCAGTCTAAACCTCCCCTGCTTCAGTTTAAAGCCACCCCCCCCTTGTCCTGTCCCAGCTGGCCCTACTAAAAAG
>BOSO01015852.1:0-12941 GCA_018403395.1 Gorsachius goisagi | reverse complement strand
GAGATCATCTAGTCCAAGCCTCCTGCTAAAGCAGGTTCACCTGGAGCAGATGGCACAAGACATCAACCAGGCAGGTTTAAAATACCTTCAAAAAAGGAGACTCCACAACCCCTGTGGGCAGCCTGTTCCAGTGCTTTGTCAAAGTTAAGAAGTTCTTTTTCATATTCAACTGAAACCTCTTATGCTTCAGTTTGCGCCCATTGCCCCTTGTCCTGTCGCTGGGCACAACTGAGTCTGGCTCCATCCTCATGACATCTACCCTTAAGATATTTGTATGTGTTGATGAGATCCCCTCTCAGTCTTCTCTTCTTCAGGCTAAACAAGCCCAGCTCCCTCAGCCTTTCTTCATAGGGGAGATGCCCCAGTCCCCTAATCATCTTTGTAGCCTTCTTCTGGACCCTCTCTAGGAGTTGCTCATCTTTCTTGATCCGGGGAGCCCAGAACTGGACACAGTACTCCAGGTGGGATCTCACCAGGCAGAGTAGAAGGGGAGGATAACCTCCCTCAACCTCTTGGCAACACTCCTCTTAATGCACCCCAGGATACCATTGGCCTTCTTGGCAACAAGGGCACACTGCTGGCTCATGGTCAGCTTGTCATCCACCAGGACTCCTGGGTCCCTCTCGGCAGAGGTGCTTTCCAGCAGGTCAGCCCCCAGTCTGTACCGGTGCAGCGCTTGGCAATTGCCCTTGTTGAACTTCATCAGGTTCCTCTCTGCCCAACTCTCCAGCTTGTCTAGGTAAATCATATCAATTATTTCAGCTAAGAACGTCTCCAGGAATTGGTCTAGATAGAATCTGGTTTAGAAAGGAGGGGCATCTTAGATTTTTCCTGCACGGTAGATTTTCTATATAAAAAAGTGTAATGTCAAGATAATTACAACTGATACCAGATTAGATTCTAATTTTGTACAAGAATTGTGTTGACAGCCCACAAGAAAAGGAGTAGAAATTATGATCTGGGATAAACACAAATATAAAAGGTCAGATGCTTGCTTATAGATAAAAATGTATAAAATCATTACATCCCTGATGTAATCATGGAGAAACAAATCATTGTATATCTCTTTTAGCATTACAGTAGTTTTGATTTATGGAAGATTTGAGGTGCAAGGCGATTGAGTAATAACAGTATGAAGATATGAACAGAATAGGTTGACCCAAGATAAAACAGAGGATTTAGGGAGCATGAAACTTATCAGTAAGCAAACAAAGAAAGTAAAGAAGAAGAAGAATATTTAAAGAGAAATGTTATATAAGATAAGAGAAACCAAACAGTGTGTTTGACTCAAAAGACAGATGTGTGCAAATAAGAGCAAACAAGTAAGAATGATGGAGAATGATGGAGAAATATCTCGAAGTTACACAACATTCAGAAATGGGTCCTGGAGAAGTATTACAGAGCAAAATGAAAGAAAGCAAGTGACACTCGGAAAAATTTTGATTTTTCCTTTTAGTAAAGAAACAATGCCTTTGAATGGTAATATAAGAGAGAAACCCACAACAAAGACAAGGCAAAACTATTGAATGGTATTTACAAGGAACGGGTATTCAGTAAATGTATGAAGCAACAGTGATATCAACCTGTAAAAAAGACAAGAATGAGCACAAGAGCTACAAAGGAATTTGTCTGTTTCATATCCCAAAGAAGTTCTTAATGTTTTTTTTCAAAGACTGGAAGGAATAAAGTGAAGCTTGCAGAGCAATACATCAGATACATATCCACAGTGCTAAACCAGGAAAGCAACAGATTTAGAATGAAAATCAGTTTGAACAAGACAAATACGGGGATAGGGGGGGAGGGAGTCAAGGAAGGAAGCAAATATTGGTAGAAAACTAAAAGAACCAGAAGGAAGAAGAATATTTTGGAGGACTCATTAAAAAAAAAAATAAAAAAAAATTATGAAGCTGACAGAAGAAGATTCACCCACTGCTGTTGCATCTGCTCAATATGTGGATATTTGATAACTATCAATATCAAAAGTTATTTGCTAAAAATTAAAGCCAACATAGCAAAGACAACAGTTATGATGAACATAATGAATAACTTTCACAGGATTATGTGGAACTGAAATTCACTGAAGGGACAATGAACAAACAAAACTGAAATAAAGTAAACAAGGGACAGAAAATAAGACCTTATCAGAAGGTTTTAAGAATGTAGCTGTCATAGTTTGGATGTGTATCAAGTACAATGCTAGAACAGATACCTGATGATAGGGATCCAAGTGCTCAGAGGAAGATAGATAAGTGCTACATAGGCATGATGAACTAAAAGATGGAACAAAAAGATTTATAGAAGAAATAAATTATGGAAAACACGTACAACTAAAAACAGTGGAACTGAACCCTTCAGTGCAATAAAATGACTTTGTCACGCTCTGATGTTGACCTGATTTCTTTAACTAAAATATATAGATGTAGTGACTGTAATTTCTTTTTTACCCAGGAAATCAGTGACTAACTTTGTGTTATTAATTCCATATATTCTCTGTTGAAAATTTGTATCTTCTGTATATGTGGCTTATTTCGTATGTTTATCAAGCCAAAAGCATGAATCATGGACCAGGATCCCATTATTCCAGGCACTGTACATACACATAGTAAAAAAGTCAAACCTAGCAAGGCCATAAAATATGTTTTGCTTGTTTCCCCCACTTCGGTCCCTCTTGTCTTGCCCGTCCTTTTGCCTAATATGAATTTTCCTGTTATTTGTCTAGTGTGGCTTTGGAAACCTACTAGTGTTCGCGTATTATTAGTCTGACACCCTGCACATATATATCTTTAAATAAACATATTCACAGTTCACAGTTGCAGTGTCCTGCTCCAGACATTATGATTTTCTGTAAGATTTGTTTATACTATGAGATTAAAATGGCTTCTCTATCACAGGAACAGAGAAGATACTGATTAACTAGTCTGACAGTATATACCTGAATGATCAAGTCAAGTCAGTCCCAAACCACAATTTAATCCAGACTGACAGCCAGTTTAGCACTTACCTCAGTCAGGAAAGCTAGCAACATAAATCACTGAGTTCTGTCTCAGGTAAGTCAATAGAGAATCTACCTCTAAAATAACACAGTTATAAGGTGAATATGAATTAATTACATCAAATAACAGTCCTCAGACATTTAGATTCAATTTTTGTCCTAAAGACTGTATGTTCCATTTCAAGGCAAAGACATTTCCCCCTCTTCTGTCTCAGCAGATTACCTTCCTTAGCCTAGTGCTCCAGGATAAGATGCAAATCAGACTAATTTTTGAAACATAACCAGAAATTCTATGTTAATTTTTACTTGGTTTTCACACAAATTACAAGTCTTTGAGTTTACTTTGTTTTCATCAAATTTATTTATTGTGCTTGTTCATTCTTTAGCTATGAAAAAGTTGTGGTGAGGCTGGATCGAAAGCCAGATATATAGTTGAAATACACTGAAAAATTTCCATCTGTATGATTTCTTCAATGTGTGATTCCACTGCACTACATATCTTGGCAAGCTCATCAATCTGCCCCTGTTTGAAGTTAACATTCCCTTGGGAAAAGTAAAATATCATTATGGAAATTGCCTGAGTGAGCTTTCTGTCTCAGTGTTTTCACAAACAGTCAATCCGGGAGTACTAATGTTAGAAATCAGAACAGAATCTTTTTTTAAGATTCAATAAAAAAAGAAGTCTGAGATGCAATGAGATGATTTGGTCAAGCAGAAACGTAGTGTGCATTTTTAAATAACATCATACTTTTTGGCACATTATCTTTGTTGTTTAGTATCACTAGATTTCTCACAGTTGCAAGTGATCCCAATCACAGAGTTAATTTGGTGAAGTAGCTGCTCTAAATGGTTCATATATTCCATTCAACTTCTGATAATTGTTATGCCTACATAAAAGAACATTCTAAAAGTTGAAAAGCCAAGTAAAGACTAATTAATCTGAAAATTAAAATTGCCTTTATAACCTTATTTCAAAGCCCTTCTATATGTTTTCTGATGTTGCCATATTTTTCTCCACTCTCTTTCTTAATTTGGTAGAAAAATGAACATTGTTTATTTCCACCAGATAGTTAATATTTTATATTTTGGTTTTGGTTTAACCTTATTGTTCGAAGTATAACCTTAGGGTCTATTTACTGGACATTATTTAAATATCATTCTGATTACAGATTATCAATTATCTCCCAGGCTGTTCTGGACTAGTCTAAGCAGTACAGTATCTGATTTTTTTTTAATATATTTGGGAGGTGTGAGAGCAGTGTAATTTCATTTCCTAGCTGGAGACCCAAAATAGAACAGATTAAGATTGAAAGGCTGCTACATTTTGGGCAGGAGGCAGCTGGAACCTCTTATGCCTAAATAATTTTCATTATGTAGCACTTGATATGTTCAAAGCATAAAAACCCTTCAGTTTTAATTGCTATTGTAAATATACAGCATCTTCAACAAATTGTTTTGAAAGATCTCACATTTGACAATTGTTAAAAATGAGTGACCATTATCAAAGACTTTTGTTAGGTTTCTTGCTTCATATCTCATGAAGTTTCAGGCAAATCAAATCAAATCAGTATTTGTGCCAATTAGCTTTTAGAATACTAAATCAGTAGAGTACCCTTCTGTCTGATGAGGACTCTAACTTAACCATTGCATGCTTCCCAGATTCTGAAGCAAGTAATGCAGCAATGACAACCTTCATCACTACACAATCTTTCTTGCTGTATCTACATCTCTCGTATGCAATGAAGTTGTGGTGGTTTGACCCTGGCTGGATGCCAGGGGCCCACCAAAGCCACTCTATCACTCCCCTCTAACCGGACAGAAGAGAGAAAAAGTAAATCAAAAGGCTCGTGGGTCAAGATAAGGACAGGGAGAGATCATNNGGGGTTGAGGTCAGTTCATCACACGTTGTCTCTGCTGCTTCTTCTTCCTAGGGAGAGGACTCTTCCCCTGCTCCAGCGTGGGGTCCCTCTCATGGGAGACAGTCCTCCACGAACTTCTCCAACGTGAGTCCTTCCCACGGGCTACAGTTCTTCATGAACTGCTCCAGCATGGGCCCATAATTTCCACGGGGTGCAGTCCCTCAGGAGCAGACTGCTCCAGCATTGGGTCCCCTGCAGGGTCACAAGTTCTGCTGGCAAACCTGCTTCAGCATGGGTTCCTCTCCCCATGAGTCCGCAATGGCTTGCCAGGAACCCAATCTGGTGCAGGCTTCCCACAGGGTCACAGTCTTCTCCCTTCGGGCATCCACCTGCTCCGGCGTGGGGTCCTCCACAGGCTCCAGGTGGAGATCTGCTCCACCATGGACCTCCATGGACTGCAGGGGGACAGCCTGCATCACCATGGACTTCACCACAGGCTGCAGGGGAATCTCTGCTCCAGCACCTGGAGCACCTCCTTCCCCTCCTTCACTGACCTTGGTATCTGCAGGGCTGTTTTCTCTTGCAGCTGTTTTTTTTATCTTTTTAAATGTTATCACAGAGGCGCTTCCACTTCGCTGATTGGCTTGGCCTTGGCCAGCAGTGGACACAGGGAAAACTTCTAGCAGCTTCTTACAGAAGCCACCTCTGTAGCCCCCCCCCACTACCAAGACCTTGCCACAGAAACCCAATACAGAAGTAAATGCAAAGATATTATTCCACTTGCAAATAACAATTTCATCACTGTATTAACATTCAGCGTAGCATATAATCTGACATTTCTCAAAGTTTGACTTTGCGATATGTTATTATGTTCTTTTAATGTGGTTTCTAACTTTAGATTTTTTTTTAATAAAAAAAGTTTTATAAAGACACCTGTCTGTTACAATAACTGTTGCCAGGTCAACAGGTTAACAACAGTAATATATTGTTATCTACTACATGAATAGGATTTAAGCATTTTGCCATTCCGTTTCTCACCTATTGCTGATAGAAGGCATGAAAATAAAAAATTTTCTAGTAGGTGAGAGATGAAGAATATCTCCTGCATATTCCCCTACTATAAATCAGGATGAATTCTCAAATTTCCCTAATATAGTTCCAAGTCTTACTTTATTTTGCTCATTCCCTCACCTTCAAATCCTATTCCAAATTTCCTCCACTAGTGAGAATAAATATTCAGCTCTTTTTTCTATCTTCAAATTCAGAATCTCTCCCAGTTACCACGTTGCCTAACCCTCCAAGCCCAACACCATTATTCCTGCCAAATCTCTTCAACTTTTGCCCTAAAAGTATGTAATTAAGTAATTTTTCCTTTTCTGGATCCTTTTCTAGATTGCCTTACCTCTGTCTTAATTTATTGTTTTTCTGAAGATTAACCTTCCATTTTGCCTTGTTCTGTGTCATCTTCTAATTACTCCTTATTTTCCACCACAAATATCCCACATTGTCAAAAATACCTTTTTACAGTGTTACATTTTTAGCCCCAGTCACAATATCTAAATCCATCCTCTGCCCAAATTATTCCAACTCTCTCATGGTTTTTACTCCAAGTCCCTCTAGCCACACTTCAGTTTGCATATTTTCCTAACAAGCTTTCCCTACATTGCCCAAGGGCATCCAGTCCCAGATTCAGCAATCTCTGCAGCTACTACTTGGCATTCACAATACCAGTACTCATCTCTCTTATCCTTCTTCTAGGCCTCATTCCCTCTCATATTCCCTCCAGAAAATCCTAGAAAAATGTGTAGAGTTCTGTAAATTCCTAAGATATTACTGTAATGTGGAATAAAACAGCTGTCATGAATGAGAGTCTGCATTTGTCTTACTAAAGATAAAAACTATGTGATATTTTGTTTGTTTCCAAATAATAGTAAACAAATTAAAAAATATTACAGAGATATAAAAATTATTCATTAATTCATGTCAAATTCAGGTAACAAAAAGTCATTGGATTTTTATTTTTATACATTTTATTTAATTATTTATTTCCAACCCCCCCATCTTTTTTTAGAATTTAAAAAAGATCCCTTTAATCTTTTTTTAAGGTTTGTTTTTTTTATTTTTTTAAATTACCTCTTTTAAAAAATATTGAATTAAGGTAAAATGCTTTTAAGATATATGGCTGTTTCAAGGCACCTAGTTCAATCCCAATAAATTTTGCTTATAAAAGCTAGCTATTCTATAGAAGGCTGAAAAATTTTAAGAGTTCAAATGAAATAAAATTTTTGTATCATTACTTCACTGGTGACCAGAAAGATAAAAGTATTACCTCTTTCCTGTTCCTGGTAAGAGCTTTTGGAACATGCAAGACAAAACTTCGAAGTTCAGAGAGGAAAAGCAATACAATGGTACGTTAAATGACTCATCTGAAAGACTTGGGTGATTAGCACAGACTAAGATAATATTTTTCCATTCTTATATTGCTGTCCAGCTCAGTCAGGACAAAGAACAGCCTTAAAACATAAAAAGGTGATTGCAAAAGAATAAAATAAAAAAAAAGAATGAAGTTGAATTGTCATCTTCAGAAAAATTCTGCCAAAAATTCTCATTTTAATCTATAGCTTTAGTAGTCTGTTGTCACGTGTCCATTTGTAAGAAGACAAAAATTTATATACCCACACAAGATACAGAAGCTTAGCTACATGTATATAAAATCACATGATTATTTAAAATGCAGTGATGGAGAGAATAAAAAAAATCAAATTATATAACAATTTATATAGCCATCTGTAAGAATTGAGCTGCATGCAGTATTAGTAACATATAGTATTTTATTTATCAAACTGATATTTTTAATAGCAGCCAAATATCAGTCAAAACTCTTCTATCTGATCCAGTAAAACACATGTTGTAAATTCTAATGCATATTCATTAATTTAAATATTTGTGTTGTTCATTAAATCACAGTTGAAAATGTTATTTTTCACTCTAATCTGTTCAACATATTACTGAATTTACGAATACAAAAAAAATCAAGAAAATATTAATTTCCTAGCTCCTTAGAGTGGCAGACAGACATGTTAAGAAGAATGTGACTGTTTTGCTACATTCGAAAGAGATTATATATATGTCATACCAGCAAACTGAAATGAAGTTCCAGATGCTTAGTGTTTTGCAGAAGCATAGAATGAATTCAACAATTTTGTTACAATAACACATACACAAAAAGCTAAATATCAAAAATATTTTTAAAATGTGTTACAGGAACAAATTTTGTGATAATGACAAACTCCACACTTGGACACTACTTCAGAAAGAAACTAAGTAAGAAGTAGTGCATCCCTTGGAGCACAGAAGCAACTGGGACAGATGATGCAGTTTTATTAAGTTTAGAAAACATACCTTCTTCTACCAACATGAGTATTTTTACTTTTTTTGCCTCTTTTTTCTTTCTCCCTAACACTGTTTATGCTAGTACCAAGCATCAGATCTTCCAGGCACTGTAAAACATACAACACAGCATACCCTGAGCTAGAATTTTTCTTTCTCTTAAAGTTTAATTCTTAACAAAGCAGAAAAAAAGATGCAGAAGGAAAGGAAGAACCATCATTTAACAGATAGTTTATGGTTCAACTTATGTAGTAGAATTCCACGATGGAAAATAATACACAATATGGAAATTATATAGCATCTTTAATACAGCTTTCTGTAATAAGTAGCTATTTGTTTTACTTTATTCTACAGAGCTGGAGTACAATATGTTCCACTAGTAATATATATACAAAGCATGTTTGCAGGAGATATTGCAACTGAACCATTTGCTGTAAATTCTAATACGGTTATGTTAACAAACGTAATTGTATACAAACATGTATTGGTATTTTAATGTGAAAAGGAAAAAGAAACGTACTGATATGACCAGACTTTTATAACTGATACTTTACTTTTCCCTGTTGACAATTCTTCTGCTGTTATTGTAGTCATCTCTCAACTCCTGATTATATGATAACTCCTTATTACTATGTGTAGTAAGGCATCTGTGAAGGCATCTTTAAGGTTAAAAAACCAATTTGTCCAAATTTCCATTTCCAGTTTAGTTGAGGTCATGCTTCATTATTGAATCATCAGAAATAATTCTTGGATTTGGTAGAAAACCTACAGTAAAATTTTGGGTTCCAATAGATGTCAATTTGGAATGGACTTCCATCTATACCAAAAAAGTTTGTTGGCATTTCCCTCATCACTTCAGCATCTCTAAATTCAGAATAGTTCCTCATTTATTCCCACAGCAGTATATCACTCTGCTGTTTTTCAGAGTATTTAACTCTCTACATTCCATACTATATCTTAGAATAACCTCTGCCACATTGTTTTATTCGTAATGTCTCATCTTACTGTCAATTTACTACTTCTTGTAATCGATATTCACTTAGAAAAGTAAACACTGGTGGTGTTGTTGTTTGTTATTAGCAAACAAAATATGAGATAATTTCAGCTACTGTAACTGTTGCTAACAGTTGGTAACCACTGGCAAACATTGACTTTCCAGTGGCAGCAGACATGGTACTTACTCCACAGAGTGAAAGATAGCATGAAAAAATAACAGTTCTTGTTCATTGTATATACATATCATTCAAAAATGACCTTTTTAGTAACAAATTTTTGATCTCGCAAAAAGAGAAATAAAAGCATATATATGAATCCTCATGCACACAGAATATAATTTCTAGCTATCAGCAATTTTTTAAAAATAGACCTAATAGTACCTTCAGAAAAACAGAAATAAAGCCATAGAGAAGAAAGCAAGCTATAGTCACTACCCATGTTTTACTTCATAGGGTCTCTCAGCAGCTGAATCTCCTTAGACAGAGGGATTGTTTTTTAATGTAACATTTCAGATTGGGTCTAAATGGAAGAACATAAAGACAAGTGAATTAATTCACGTATTATAAGCAGTAAAGCTACCCTAGCAGAGTACCTGGGTGTTTTACTATGCATGTGGATGGGCATGGAATGGATGGTGCTATACTAATATATTCCTAATAATACTAGTATCAAAATTTATGCAAAAATTAAAGAAAAAAAAAACCAAAACACCACAGTGAACATCTGCTGTAAATGTCACCACAGCATCTGTTTGGGAAAATAATTTTGCGAAAATACAGGTAATTACTCCTAACATTCACAGAAAGATTACATTAGAAGGGTGAGTTTCTAAATGGGTCAGAGCCAGCCAAGAAGTGGCTACCACATATACTCATACAAACAGCCCAGCAGGAGAGGATTATAACAAATTAAGCTATTTTTAGATTCTTTGAAGTCTGTTCATTGGCAGAGAAGAATGAAACCAAAAAAGGAGAGAGTACAACTTAGCTAAGAAGGCAGCATCGTTAGAATAACCACAACAAGTAGCAGTAAAATAATTTAGTATTTTAAAGCTTCAGATAGGTTCAGGTTTTTAAAGGTTTATTGAACCATCAATGAACTGACTCAAAACATTATATTTTGTCTTTTTAAAATGAACTTAGCTTTTTCAAATCCCCTCTAATAGACATCTTTTCCATGTTGCTTTTCATATTGAATAAATGTTATTAATTTAATCAATTTTATGCCAAAACTTATCTAGGCTTTACTGATGCCTTCAACTGGAGTATTGAATGTTATTTATTCTGTCAGAGACTGGGTACAAAGTGTTAGAATGACAGCATACAACTTCATACTGACAGCTGAGTCTTTTAATCAGCTATACTTCAGAGTTATATGAGTAAAATAAAATTTTCTGTTGTTTTAAAACATCACAAATGCATATGAATATAATTACTTGCACAGTTAATAGACTGTTTTAGTACCTTCTCTGTGGAGTGTTTTTCTTGTTAACTTATCCAACATAGTCCTGTCAAAGTTTAATGCTTCTGATGCAGCATATAATTTTAATCTAATGCCCAGCACTGCTAATATTTCAAACATAAGGATATGTGTACTGAAACAGAAATGTGTAGTTTGTTTAATAAGCCATCTAAAATGACATGGATCTCCGAAATGATTTGGAGTTTTAAGGCAAAAGTGGGGGTTTTATGTATATTTCTGTTTGTTTGTTTGGTTTGGGTGGGTTGGTTTTTTTTTTTTTTCCTTTTCTTCTAGTTAAACACAGGTGAGCCAATTCAGCAATACCCATCTTGGCTGAGGAAGATGTATTGTTACCCAATCAGTAATCAGTGTTAAAATAGAAGGTTTTGTGATATGGCTTTCTCTCCTCTATGCGTTGTAAAACAGCTGTTTTATTAGGTGTTAATCTTAACCTCCAACATGAAGACCTCTGATCATGATGTTGACTTGCCACAAAAGCATAGTCTGGTCACAGAAAGTAATCAGGTGCATGATTCTGATTCTGAATATCTAGCTCCAAATCCTACTCTTTACAGGAATTCTGTGCCTTTACAGACAAGCTGTAATCTATTTTGTCTTTACCCCTAAAGGACTGTACCTACAGAAACAAAGCTGGGCTAACAGGCATGTTATGTATCAAGAAAGTATTTAACAACCTAAGTACTTATGCCTCACTAGAGCATTAATTTGTTGTCTCAGACTCATATCTTATAGACAGATAGACAAATGGTAATGGATGTTTTTCATATACCAGATACAAAATAAGAATTTCAGTAGAGCTAAAAATTTCTTCCCAGTTAGCTGTTAGCTTTCCCCTTGTTGCCTTGCAGCTGATTATGCAGATATAAGGAAAGAATGCAGCAGGATGTCTACAGTGTCCTAGAGTAGCATCCCTGACAGCTGTTAGTTTTCTCTTTCTCTGAGGTGCAGTCTCTTGTATGGATTGATGTAGAGACAAGCACGTCAAAGTCTAACACATACATGGGCTAGATTCATTACGTTTTCCATCTTTTGCTTCTTGTCAGTCTGATCTGTACTGGAGGGACCCTACAAGCCATTTATCATTCTTGTTGCCAAAGGGCATCTGTGCTGTTCATTTGCTCAGCCTTGCAGATATAAATGCAGCTTGCTGCAATTAATAAAATAGCTGTTCTCTGGACAGAATTTGTAGAAATAAATTTAAGTTATGTCACTGTGTGCTTGTGGATATGTATGGGTAGTAATACAGATCTAATACACAAGACATTTCTTCTCAGGCAACTGACATAATCAGTATGGTAAAGATTATCTTTTCGGCCAGATTCCTCTGAATACATTTTGAAATCACTTACCCACAGACTCAAGAGAAAATGTGTATTTCACACAGATTTTCCACACTTATTTTTGTTTTCCGATTGAGAATGAAACAAAATATTTCAAAATGCACTGTGATAATGCTTCTCGGCCTGTATTCCATGGAAGCAGCATATGAAACCACTGAAATGTATTTTTTTTTTAAAAACATGTATTTGACCATATGTTCCCTGTCACGTTGAAGGAAACAAATGGAAAGGAGAAGGGTGATAACAGCTTACTGCTGTGAACTCACAAAACTCAGGCTTTTAAGAAAAATTAATATGAACACCATTGAGGCTATACTGTGCATGATGGCACAAATCCAGCACTGGATTTTGAGGGGGGGTGGGGAATGTTTTTTTGTTTTGATTTTTTTTTTCCCAAAACAGCTAGGTGATTCTTCTGAATTTTTGTTTAAGTGTTCCATGGGCTATGAAAAGACTGAAAAACCCCACTTCAGTATTTTAAGTATTGCCTCAATTTAAATATTTCTTCTTCAGCCTTCATATTTTATATTTTATATTGTACAGTGATAATTTGTTTTGAAGGGAAATATGATGTATTTAATTCAGGAAGCACTGAAATAGAACATTACAGAAATGCCTAACCACTTACCTTTTCTTATCTGAAATAATCATAGAATCATAGAAGGTTTTGGGTTGGAAGGGACCCCTAGAGGTCATCTAGTCCAACCCCCCTGCAGTAAGCAGGGACATCTTTAACTAGATAAGGTTGCTCAGAGCCCCGTCCAACCTGGCCTTGAATGTTTCCAGGGATGGGGCCTCCACTACCTCTCTGGGCAACCTGTTCCAGTGTTTTACCACCCTCATTGTAAAGAATTTCTTCCTCATATCCAGTCTAAACCTACC
>BOSO01015849.1:0-31184 GCA_018403395.1 Gorsachius goisagi | reverse complement strand
AAAACGCTTTAACAAGCAAAACGCTTTAACAAGCAAAACCAGCAATTCCAAGGAAAACCATTTCAAAGAGTTACGGAGCAAACAGAAGGCAAATTAATTAACGAATGCTCATATCCCTCTTTAGTGTTTCATATCTGCAAAGTTAATGGTGCATTTAATCTAATCTCCTTTCCTCCTCAGGAAAAGTCCTCATGCAGTAACTAATTGCATCGGCCAAATCAAATACTCTTGATTAGAAAACAATATTTTGACCATGAAAGTTTCCTTTGATGTCTTCCCCAGCTCAAGGAAACTGAGTGCACAGAAACTCCGTAAATACAACACTACCAATGCACTGTGTGCAATGAATTCTCTTTTCAGTGTATTGTAAAGAAAGGCTGCCGATAATTCAAGAAAGGCTTTATCATTTCCATTTTCAAACAGAAGAATCACTGTGATATACCAGTATTGAGAAACACTTGAGTGAAAACATAGCATTAGTAAATTTGTCAGAAAGCCATTTGCTGTGCTTTTATTTTTCCTTTTTTTTTTGAAGCAGGTAGGATTCTATAGGCAGAAACACAACCTGCTCTTACTGCGGACACTGTTGTGACTTTATTAACAGCATTTAGCAGATAACCCCAGACTAGTGACATAATAAAGCCTCAACTACTTCGAGTTTGGGTTTTTTTCCACAGTTAAAAGGTTTCCACACTACTACCATTTTCATCTTACCTCAAGCACTGGTCCAGCTCCAAGAATAATCTGTTCTACTCCACTAGCAAATCCCTTCTGGCTGAGGGCAGTGAGGTGATGAATGAGAAAGTTGGTGCTCTGTGTCTTTCCCGACCCGCTCTCTCCTGAAATCATGATGCACTGGTTCTTCCTCCGCTGAAGCATGGCGTGGTAAGCCACGTCTGCCACAGCGTAAATATGGGGCTCCAGCTTTCCCAGCTGATGGTTATCATACATCTTGACATACTTGGGGTTATAAATAGGTAGAAACTTGAACGGATTAATAACGATGAGGATGCTGCCTACGTAGGTGTAGATTTTTTCTTGCTTGAAGCGGTTTCTGAGATTTTCCAGGAGCGTTTTCTCATTCAAGTCTGGCAGGCTGCACAAGTCATCGTAGTCCTTCTGCTGCGGCTGGGGAAGAAAGCCACGCTCCACCATCCTGCGACGCTCCTCCGTCACCTGCAGCCAGGACTGGAGGCTCCCGTAGTGAATGGACCCATCCAGGTTCTTCTCCCGCAGGAGGAAGCGATAGTCCTCGCCGCTGATGCGGTTCTCCAGGGCCATGCGAGGCCATAGCATCATGCGCTGGACAGGGCAGTCCGTGGGGTTGAGGATCCATTCCTCCCCACCAAACTCCTTCACTTCAGCAAGGACGTAACATTTTGTTTTCTCAAGCTGAAGTTTATTAATGAGCAAATCAATCACCTCGGCAGCCGTGGAAGTTTTCCTGGCGGTAATGGGGCAGTAGATAGTCCCTTCTGAGATGCTCCCGGGATATATGTGCAACGTGTACTCACTATCCTCAAAGCGTCGTCTTCCTCCAACATCATTTACACTCATATTGGATCCTTTCCCATTAGTACCTTAGCTGCATATTCAGGAGTGTCCTGTATGGTGTCAGGTCATCATGTTAGCACCACTAAAAAAAGAAAAAAAGCAAAACAAAAACAAGTTAGGCATTTTCTCTTGGTAGGGATCCCTGAAAAATGGTTGACGTTCACCATGAGATGCAATGGAGTGATCAAGTGATAATAGCCACCAGCTTAAGGTGGCAACTGATGATTCCCAACCAATACCTGAAAAGGGACCGAAGTTTTAACGCACCAAAGCTGTAATATAAAGGTATTTAACACAGAAACAGTAGCCACTGTAGGCTCCCCTTCTACTCGGACACAATTACCCACAGCACCTCAAGCTTTTGCTAGCTTTTCCCTGACTCTGAAGCATCAAAGATTCAAAGAGACTCTCTAATTTTCAGTGTATTTTACAGAGAACAAAATCTGTATTTTGTGAGCCACATACCAGACAGCCTACTGAATCAGTGCTGGCATTCTCCTTACGTCAGAAATTGCTACAGCCTTACTGCTTAATATTACCAAAAAACTTACTTAAGAGTTAGTGCCTCATTTTGCATACTTCATGCCAACTTAGGGAAAGCATCATTCAGCTAACTGGAACTTTGGATAACACCCCCTGACTTTCCCAACACTGACTTAGCCATACACATAAATTACATATTTTCTAGATTTTGTTAGAGAACTAAACCTTTTGAGATTTTGAACAGTTGCGTAAAATGCTAACAAAAAAACCCCAATTTAAAATACCACCTTAAAAGCATACTCCAACCAAAAGGGAAATGCCTTCTTTGTCAATTCAAAGGCCTTCTTGAACACCGTTCAAAACGACTCTTGAAACACAATGATTTGCGTAGTCATAAGTTTAAAAAATATTGATTACTCTGTGGGCACAAGCTCCAAGTTCTCTCACGTTGTAAATGGACACACAACTCTTGCACGGGTGCCCATCCAAGAGCCCACACTGCTGATACGCCTGATGCTTTGCTCTAGAACTCCTGGGCTGAAGACCTTGCATCGACTGAATTCACCTACTCCTACAGCTGCTCTGAAATCCAGACTGTGAGAAGAACCATCGGCTTCTCATGGGCGCATGGTACACAATACCCTCCAATTTTAGCTGCTTCACACTAGGATAAAATGACCATCACCTTCCTCTGTGCACCTAGTCCTTGCCCTAGATACATTATCCCATGGTCCTGTGCTGGTGAACCATGGATAAACGCCTTTCTCTTCCTGTCCAGGAGATTCTCAGCTCATCAGGATTCAAACAATAGCGCTTCTCCACTCACCAAGTCAACCTTTTCCAAAGATGTCCATATCAGACATCAGCTGTGAAGTATTACAGCCAACTCACTCACACAATCGCACTTTTTATTTCCCTCATACTGCTTAAAAAACACTGAACAAAGATATCTGGCACTGAAACATCAAATGCACAGATAATTTCTCAAATTTAACCACTACAAGGACAAGGCACCCCAGCACCGGCCTCAAAAATCTGGAAAGCAATTCCAGAATTAGCAGTCCTCCATTCTCCACCAATTGGTTCTAACAAAATCAAAATTTCCCTTGAAGATGTTAAGAGTTATTCCAATAAAAAGGCAAAAGGTAACTACGAAGAAATGCAGAGGACCCTCAGACCCAGGATCTCGGCAATAAAGTGGCAAGTGACACTTAATAAAGATAAAAGTTCATATGACACCCATCCTAGCATTATATATCACATTGAGTTTTTCCTTGGGCACTGCCCTACAGGAGCAAGACCTCATGACTGTGATGCTTCCTTGATGGTGTCAACAAAACGCTCAAGAACAATCAAAAACATGAGGTCAAAACCACATCAGGTTTAGGGAGCTCCTGAGCTTCAGATATTCAACGTCAGGAAGAGTATTCAGAGGAAGCATGTCACTTGGTCACCGTGCCCTTGCACTCCTCCCCATGTACCAGATTCAAGACCTTCAGTCCAAGCACAGCCACTCCATCATCTACATCCACGCAAGACTGGAATTTGCAGATTTGTTTAATTTACTACAAGCATTTCTGAGGTCCCTAAATGAAAAGCATTATTTTATGTTGGATTGTTTCTCACTCCAATATTTCATTAAGTATATTATCCTCAGCCACGCGCTATTCGAAGTGGAGAAATTAATATGTCACAGTGAAATACATCTGGCACAGATTCACAGCACATTGCTTGGTAGCAGGACATATACTATATACTGGGAAGTGCTCCAGCTGCTTTCCTATAGGTTTAATATAGGCACAGATGCAACAGGCATGATGTCAGTTAAGTGCTGGGTTGGGCTTTCTTTGTCTAGCTCTGCAACTCCAGCATCAGCCTTTCTTCAAGAAAGGGAAAAAAAAAACCAAAAACAAACCACAAACACAAACCACCCCAACACTTGAGCTAGATAATTCCTCACCAAGATTTTACTTCAAAAGCTTACAACAAGAGGGCTGGCTATTTTTATTCAAGTTATCAGAGTGTATCGAAGACTGCTGACTCACAAGAGAACTGCAAACGGGACTTTTAAGTTGGCCAACTTGAGTAAACTGACCTTCCCTTCCACCTCCTCCCTCCTGTCAAATACTTGCAAGCTCAATAAACTCTCTATAAAGCATCAGGCCACTCTACCCCACCCACCCAAAAGCTTTCTTCACTTCTCTGTAGATGCTTATTCTGCATGGACTCAGTAGAATAACGAATATCTGTGTCTTCTGCATCCAAACAACTTGAATCCAGCGGAATTGCAAGCCAAGCATGAACCCCATGGAGATGCTAAAAGCCCCAGTAACTCTGGGAACACAGAAGAGCCAAGTCCTCCCCAAAACCACTTAAACGCCAGAAGCTTCCACTAATGACTAAGAAATTTAACGAGGTGTTAATGTGAGCCTTATAAATCACAGGAGGCATGCCACATGATTTACTTTTAATAACTCTAAACATGTCTCGGTGTATTATGTTAGGTCAAAGAAACTTGAACGATGAAGATAATTGCTTGTGGTCTCCCAACCGCTGATGCACATTAGCCTGGCTTTGCTCAACATGAAACATGCCTCTTGCGGACAGTCGGTTTTCAAAGCGTTTTGGAGAAAACATTGCAATGAAATACGCTTAAGTAGGTAATTAGCATGTGTCAGGGAAAGAGTCTCCTACTGGCAACTGTTCAAGCAGGCTGTCATATTAGCTTTTATATGACTTTTAAAATTAACAATATTTTTGCATTTGGATGCAAAAAAATAAACAGGGACAGGAAAAGACCAAAACAAGAGTAAGTATTTCACAGCCCACAAGTACTCACTCTATGCGCTATGTTAATTAAAGGCATTTTGCATTGCTACATGTTTACAATTAAATAAAAGCATATAAAAAAGTATGCTACATCTAAGTAGGCAAGTCTTTGATACAAGAAGAGAAAAACTCATGCCTTACGGAAAGGGGATGCTTGTGTCTGTGCCCAGGTAAGTGACAGGTTATAAAATGAGCCAAGCTATCATCCAGCTGCTTCACTCGTGTACTGGCTTTGGCAAGGATGAAGGCAGCAGTAATGGGATACTGACCCCACAGAAGATGGACACCCAGGGGATACATTAGACCAGAAATAACTGCCAACTCCCCTGAACACTCTGCCAAAATTTATGGACGATGCATGCCTGTGAAAGGAAGAATTTATGACATTTTAAGCCAATATACTTACATCCTAATATTTTCTACAGCCTTTTCCATTTTCTACATTTGAATGAAGATTCTTACTCAAATTGACCCCACATGCTGATTTTGCTTGATTTTACTACCATAGTGTAATTCTATTTGCAATGTAAAATGTGTACTCTCCAAACAAACACTGAGTTACAAATTAAGCCTTGTGTCCTCCTGCAGAACAAAACAGATTAATAATTCCAAGGAGCTCTGCGGCCCTTATAAAAAAATCACTATAATAATCTGATTACCAGCAGAGGTTGACAGAAAAAGCATGCTAAAATTACTAGGCTTTGTGGAAACACTGAACTTGTAAATAATTGTTTACTTCTACATTATGTGCAATATTTTACCAGTTGACCACAGCTTGATATAGATAAACACTGGTAGAAAGTGTGCTTTCTCAAATTAAAGATATATAGGAAGGCATATATTGAATGCTCTTGCTCTGGGGGCTGCGTTTTTTAGCAAGCGCTGTTCTGTAAGGGTTATCAGACAAACAAAGATGCTCTAATTATCTTTGGAAAGGTTACTGAAACTGAGGCTTTCCGTCATGCCATTTCTTATTTTTTCCATTCAGAAAGACCAACCTCAGTATTTTCATTTTTAGGGACAGCGTAAGCAACACATGGCAAAAATCCAAAATAAACCGTCCACTGGAAGCATCAGTACCCATCATAAATAACCTGTGACAGCTAAAGCCTGAAATCACAAAGTTTGCCAAATATTGGATGATTTGGAAAAAACAGAGATTAGTGTCAGTGTTGAGGCTGCTAAAGGGGCAATTCTGGAAGCAAAGTTCACTTGGTTTTATTATAACATCCCATAACCCAGACAAGGGACTACAAGAATAGTGAAACTTTCTCCCTGTTCCCAATAGCCAGGCAATCATAACCGACACAGTTGCTCAAGACAGCCTGGATTTATCCATCCACCGGTACGTCAAAACGCATACCCTGTGGGGCAGAAATTCCTGAAACAGATAAACTTTAAAAAAATCTGATAAAGAAACGGCCAATTTAAACATACTTCACTGCTTAATCTGAATGTATCAGCACAAGAGCTCTCCGAATTTCTCTCTCCAGCCTCATGCTGCCGGTACCCGAAATAACCCCCCTACGACATCAAATCTGATGCCAGACTGATACATCTGCAACAGCTGATTCTGTAAAAACTACCATAGAATCATAGAATCATTTAGGTTGGAAAAGAGCTTTAAGATCATCAAGTCCAACCATCCTAGATGTCCCACCTACCACGTCCTAGGCGGGCAGAAAACCCCATATAGATGCTCAACATCTTGGTTATCATTGCACAGTTTTAGATGTCAGTTCACCTGATCATCTATAAAACGCTTAACCTTCCACGTTTTACCATCTTTCTCTTCCATGCTCACCATATTTTTCTCTTCCCACTGTTTGCTGGTGGGAGAGGAATGTTATTGTCGTCTCTCCGTCTCAAAGAAACTTGTGGTGCAACTGCATGAGGTGGTGCTGCCTAAAATGCAGATTTATGGACCCAGGTATTGGTGCAGGGAGGGCAAGAGACGCAAAGGGGACTGTTCTGCAGTAAAACTGCATGCATTTTATCCCAAAAGAATGAAACCTGTAATGCAGGAAAAGCAAGATTTGTAGGTGTTATAGTGATCATAGAATGGGTTGGGCGGGAAGGGATCTTTAAAGGTCACCTTGTCCAACCCTACTGCAATGAGCAGGGATGTCTTCAACTAGATTTGTAATTGCAATTCAAATTTTCTGTTTGAAAAGATATTATAAGCTTGGATGGGGGACAAAAACCAAACCAAACCAAAATATCAGCACTCCAAGATTCTCCATAAACAGAATAAAGGTGGTTTGGATAAATTTCAGAGTAGTTTATTTAGACTGAAGCACCTAAGCGGGACCCCAAGGCAGTGAGACGACCTACATTAGAACAGAAAATGAAAGCGGGAGCAGAGACACACTTGCAGATGCTCGGCAGCAACAAAGTCCCCGCTGGACCTGGCACAATGCTGATTCACAAACGAAAAGCAACCCCTGCAGACACGAAATCACCCATCTCCTGCAACAGTGAGGACAAGCATGCAAGGGCAAGAACATCCCAGCTACACCTTTTACTGCTTCGGTGGTTTCTTCCCTTTCCCCCTAAAATTTTCCATTCAGTCCCAATTCTGCAGGAGTTCAAAACTAACGTGGGTGAACCTAAAAATCTGGTGTCCCTTCACTTCCTGCAAGTCCAAATGATTTTGTAGATCAACCTTCTCGATGTCCCCAATCCAAGTCGGATTCGTAAACTGGTTTTTGGCTGTTACTGTCAAAAGTCGCAATAAAAGGAGAAACCATGCATGGCCAACGTTAACTACCATGCCTCTGGTAGGGGGAAGTATTTCTGAAAGTAGGAACGATCCCACACTGTCACACCTGTACAGTCAGAGAGGTCTACTCAGCCTCCGAGGAGGACTCCCAGAATATAAAAGAAGAAGTTGTGAATACACACCTCAAACTATGTAAATCATTCCCAAAGATGTATAGTTGCCCACACTAAATGTAACCTAAAACAGGTTGGAGGCATTTTCCAAGTTGTTCCTAAGCTCACTGGCTTCTCCCGCAGCTTGAAAAATTGAGAAAAGACTTATCAGGCTCATTTTTCCTGTGTTTTTCATTTTTATTCAGCATTTTAAGCAACTTTACCAGCTTCTTGTCTATTCACCTTTATACTAGAGAATGAGATGTGTGGTCCAGCTTCTCACCTGGAAGCTTCTCCATGACCATAGCACAGGTACTGCTGCGCACTAGAGTTCTTTTTTCTTCTCTTTTGGAGATGGGCTCTATTTACCCATACTTAAATAGCAAGAAATGACAGGTTAAAGTGGTTCACAGATGCGTAGAGCACCTCTGTAGAGGACAGCCCCTCTGAGAGCCTGGAATTACCCCATGTTTTGAGGTTTTGATATTCCCCTGCAGTCCAACAACCAAGCACACAATGGTTCCTCTCCTAGCAGCTGGAAGATGGGCGAGGATGCTCCTACCCGTCCACCACACTCTTGCTGATGCATCTCATGTGGACACCTGTCATCTTGTACCAGACCTTTTATCCGAGACAAAATGAAAGTGGGAAGCAAAAAAAAAAAAACCCCTAAAAAAATTACAGGAAAAAACTGTTGCAAAACAAGTTACTCCTAGAAGCCATTGCAAATGGCTCTGACAAACAAGGAACTGAATTAGGACGTGAATAACAACATGATCGCTTATTCTACCCCTTAAGGTCAAAGCACCTTCTGTGCAGGGAATGAATCAACGTCCAAGGAATTAATGAAGGCTACGCAGTGAACGAAGCTCTTGTCTGCAGGATTCCTGCCTCATTGACTGGAGATGCTTACCGTAGGCATGACCAAGGGAAAAAAAAAAAAAAAAAAAAGGAAAATTAAAAGGGACTACAGGAAGGCTTGTGATTGATGCAATGAATGGGAGAAGTGACTTCCATCTTCGCTTCCATCAGCCTTTCTGTGTGACACTGGAAGACCAAAAAAATCGGTGCAAACAGAATCGTGTCCCTGACCATTCATCTTTCTCCCAAAACGTGTGCCCTACACAAAGAGCGGCAGTGGTGTTAAAGTCTTAAAATAATCAGCTTTTTTTGTGGTACTCGCAGAACAGCTGCCACTTGCGAGTTAATTCTACCTGTGTCTCAGAGCTTCATCGATGAAATTGCGTCAGAGTAAGCAAGGATGCAAGAAATGCTGGGTACTTCACAAAGCCACAGCATCAGTAAAAGCTTTGTTCTGACAAACGAGGACAGGTAACGAAGCCCAAGGACTGGGAACCAAGCCTGTGTCAGGCACTGTGCCCTCCAGTTGCTCCCTTGACTTTTTTTTGTCACTTATATTTGTCATTTGTAGAAGTGGCAAAATTACATGTACAGTACCTTCACATTTTACCAGATTAACTCCAGGCTCGTGTGTCTTTGTCTGACAGAGCATCCTTCACCAATACAGCAATTCTGTTCACGTGAACAGCCAAAATAGCCAATTTTCCAGCTCTGTTGGTTGGATATGCTCCTTACAGGTGTACGCAGAGAAGTTCAGTCTCTGGAAAGCCAACTGGAAACAAACCTGGAGGTGATATCCCAAAAGCATAGATCACCATCAAATACCACATTAATATAAGCACAGAGAAGAGCCAGCTAGCAGGGAGATGGCTGTATAAACCATAAATGGACACAAGATCTTCCTATTATCTCACGATGCACATACATTATGCAATATCCATTTATATTTTTGCTTGCAGCCAAAAATTTCACATATAGAGCCTGAAAAACCCCAGCGTTTACAATAAAAATCTTTCTGAACCTCTTAAAAATGCAGGATATGAAGTGTTAGAGCAGAGAGACACTGCCAAGGACTAAAGGCGTTCACGCTGAGGATCATCTTGCCAGTCCCAAAATAGATGCAGAAAATACCTTTTTCACAGCCCAGGAATTACACCAGCATTAAGGACAAGATGCTTCTATCCTAGAAAGGCTCAAGAGCTTCAGAGAACAAAACCTGGGGAAATAAAGGCATCCTCCCCCTCCTAATCCAGCCCTGCAGGCACCAGCAGTAGGAGAAACCTGACTACTGCCGCAGCCAAAAGGATGCATGTTGAAGGGTGCAGCATGGCACTCAGGTACCATTTCCAGCTTCAGCAAGCATCACACTTGATATAACAGCTGAGCAAAAAGCTACTCGCCTTTCCAGAAGCAACAAGGATTACACAAATACACTGCACTAGGACCTAAATGCCACTGTGTCGCTGCATTGGAAAATTCCCAAAAATAAGGGAAATAAATGGCAGCTTATTAAAAAAAATTAAATCTTTATATGCTATCATCAAGAAATAATTACTCATATTGTAATTTCATCACAGTGTAAGAGTACCTTGAATACTGATTTATCATAGAATCGTTTAGGTTGAAAAGACCTTTAAGATCACCAAGCCCTAACCCTGCCTTCCCACCACTAAACCCTCTCCCTAAGCACCTTGTCTGACAGGCTTTTAAATACCCCCAGGGATGGGGACTTGACCTCTTCCCTGGGAAGCCCCTTCCAGTGCTTGACAGCCCTTGCGGGGAAGGAATTTTTCCCAATGTCCAACCTAAACCTGCCCTGGCACAACTTGAGGCCATTTCCCTTTGTCCCATCACCCGTTACCAGGGAGAAGAGGCCGACCCCCACCTCGCTACAGCCTCCTCTCTCCAGAGATTCTCCTAATCTATATTGATATACTGATATATCTCAACATATATATCAGCATATTGATCCTTTTGAAAGGACCTTGTTGGGTTAGAGAACCGTGTCATTCAGCAGATCCTCAGCATGGAGGTCTCCTTCCTCAGGAAACTCAACCCACTTCCAGCACAAGCCAAGACAAACCAAGGCTTCTTAGCCTTGCTTACTGCAGAGCCCCTGCATGCATCGAAATAAGCCTTAAACCATTTTGGAAGTGACAATACCTGTGCTGTATTTCCCTAAAAAAAAAAAATTAGGGACAATTTACATAGCTGAATGTCATCCCATTATTTTTGTCATCCCATTATTTTTGACCCAGTGGTCAAATAATACCTTGATAATTTCAGAGGTTTTTCCTATAGTCTTAAGACCTTTGATGTTATCTGGAAGAAGTTAATACAGCATAGGTGCAAAGTCAAATTCAAGTGGAACAGCACTAGGAAAAGATATAACAACACCATTACTAATGTCCTCTCCTCCCTCATTTTATGGAGGATTATGGATGGCAACCTATAGCGAGAAAGGGATGAGTTTAAAGCCTTCTCACAGAAAACTCTTTCTGGCAAGCAAGCCACTTCAAATAAAAGTTTCCAGTGGTCCCAACACCATTTTATTACATTTCACAAAAATTATTACCTGCCTGTTCCCGGTGACCCATCAACACAAAAACCTGAGCTTTCTCTTCCGCCAAAAAGACATTTCCAACTTTTCTACTAATAAGATATATACTCCTCAAGATTAAAATGAGCGATAAAAAGCAACTCTGGCTGGTCAGAAGCCAAATATCTTTTAATGAACGAGACTTTAAATAGCTAATTCTCCTATTTTTCTGTTCTGTCTCGTCTTCTTTAAGCGACACTACAGTTCAGCTTTTCTCAAGCATCTGGAGAGGAATAAACTTATTTTTGGAAGTCCATATTCTTACAGGACATGCCCCTGCAGCTGCCAGCAGCTGCCAGCTGTGGTTTCTGCTGCTATAGCTCTTATTTCTGAAACACAAATCACCAAGGCTTCTGCACAAGCCCACCCTTGTTCTTTTAAAATCCTCCTTAAATGAAGGTGACCCTCAAGTCAAAACCCTCAAGACAAAACGTGTGCGAGTTTTGTCCTCCAGTTTGCCACTTCTGCTTGCATGTCCTTCCCATTTGCCACCTGCAGATGAAATCATTTCCCCAAAGAGAATAACCTTTTCTGCAAGAAATGAAAGCCAGCCCTCAGCAGTAATAACTGCAGCCTCGTCAGAAAAAAAGCAGCTGCTCATGACTATAGATTCAGGTCCATATGAAGCAAGAGATGATGCCATATGTTATCTGTCTCCTCTCAAAGTCCAGCATCCAAAACAGCTCCATGCATCATTTAACCTGTATATTTTAGAAACCTGAGCTGTATAGCCAGACCATACAGGTGGCTTCCACTCCTTTAAACCGAGCACTTAAAAATACTACAGAATTAGTGTTTCATTTCAGCGCAGAACTACACAAAAGTAGTGCCAACCTGAAAGTATCCTTCTGCTCCTCAGTCCATGCAGCAGGTGCTCAATCCCATTATCCACAATCTGCAAGGCAATGCACAGCTAGAAGCTATGCATTCTCTATATGGCCTAGCTAGCACAAGGAATAGACCTTAAAGCATTCAGAAATGTGCCAGCAAACATCAAAGGGAAGGGGATGTTAAACTGGTACTGCCAGATCTGCTCAGTTACTGTAAGAAAACCCCCAAAAGGCCCCCAAAAACCAAACCAAAGAAACACCAAATAGGATGAATCACATTTTGAACACAACTTCCAGCAACTAGCTTATGAAAAAAAATAACAGTTTTTTCTCTAAAGGCCATATTTATAAAAAAAATTCATTCCACAGATTATAATTTACAAGCACGGGGCACAAATAGGATGTCGCGTTTAAACAAACAACAAAACAAGATATTCCATCTCAAAATTAAGCTGTCAGGTAAGTGCCACAACACAAGAGCGGCTTTTAAACTCGAAGAAGAGCATTGAATGCGTCAGGACACAAAACCAAAAACAAAAGCCTTCTTACAACCCAAGAAGTACTGAAAAAAAAAATTCCTTGAATTATAGATGACAGCTTCACTAAAGATAGTTATTTTCAGCTACCTGGAACCACAAGCTTTGTAGTTCTTTGAAAACGTTAATATTGAAAAGAGAAGCAAAAAAAAAAAAGCGGGGGGAGGGAGCTATCCAAGTATTTAATAATGCGTGTCATCAAAATAGTTCAAGGCTGATATTTCACTAATTAATATTGATATTATAAAATTAAAGGGACAGCTTGTTTGAAATACCACCGGTATTATAAGATATTATATATATATTATATACACACCACCACTGCTAGCAGTTAGCACTTTTAGCACAGACCTCTGCACTTCAGCTCATCTTTTTGTCCACTTTGGGGCAAAGCTTCCTATCCAAGTTTTATTTTTAATAAATTCCTCACTTGTTTCTGAATTCTGTAGCTGCAGTCAACAGCTGCTTTAATTATTCATGATATACGTGAAATAAACTGTGGATTTCAGATGAAGAAAACTAAATTCTAGCCTGGCACCACTCTTGACATTCTTAATAGGGAAGGCAAGAACCAGATGGACTACAGAGATGAGGTTATTTTGGGGAAATAGAGATCCTTTTAATAAACAGAGGCGCAGTCTGGCAACGGGAGAAAGTTTCCACCTTAACTGCCCACCTAGGAGCAAAAATACAGGAGGAAGACAAGCTGTGTTTTGAAAACTGGATGTGGGACACTACTTGTTTAACTAACTAGGTTGCTATTCTCTGCAAGATGGGAGATGTTACCTCTCTGTTACCGAGAGCCATTTTTTAGTTGCTTAGTTAAAAGCAGCACTGGAATATCATAGAAAAAAACAGCAAAAGGAGAAATTCCTACATGTGCATGGTGTTTGTTTCCACAGGCAAAGTGCTACAGATGGCCGGTGAGAGACCAATACTAGCACCCAAACACGACACGGATAAAAGACATTCTTGACCGAGTGAGGACTGGACTTTTCAATGGGTTTATGGGAACTACAAGCCCTGGTTGAGCCAAATTCAGTTTCTCCTTAAGGATATCAAGTTATCGCTGTTCTTGATGGAGCAGATATGCTGATTGAAGGCTGCAGAAATTCAGCATTAGGGATGCTGTAATTCACCTTTTTAAAATGAAACAAGCAGTAAATGACCAAGGATCTACAGCAGATGCTGCGACACAGCACACTGCCATAATAAACATGTATTTTTGGGTGCTTCTGATATCCTCTGGGTTATTTAAAGCTGGTTTATGAGCAATTCCTACACCTTTTGCTAATTGTTCATCACCCATCAGGGTTACGAAGAAAGCATCCCAATTTCCAAATCATCCAAGCAGGCAACTCCATACGGCCACCCAACATGAAGCAAGACAAGCAGCACCTACAGGCAAGGATTAAGATGACACGGGGAGGACAAAGACATACATGGAACTTTGCATTTCATTTGAATATTCCCAGCTTTGGACAAAAGCTAAAACAACATCACAGCTCGGATCACAGTTTTATTCTTGCACTTGGGTAACAGCTTCCACCTTACCAAGCCAAGCTAGGAGTTGACTCAAAATAGGTGAGCAGAGGAATGTAGCTATTGAGCAAATAAAATTCAAAAGCACATTCTGGAAAACAAAGGGGTCTTTAAAAAGCATTATATTAGTCTAGTAAGGTAAGAATTAAATGGATGGAGGTAACAGCCTGAATCTCATTATATTCTCTGAAAAAAAAAAAAAAAACAACCCACACCCACAAAAAACCATCTAATCTGGAGGTTGGAGATTTGGTTTCTTTGGAGATAAAGCAGCAAAAATAGAAATAGTCACAGTGGAACAATTTCAATGCTTCAGTGGGCACAAATTAAAACCGAGCATATTCAACTCAAACTAGCCCAATGTATTTGCTTTTTCTCTTCCGCTCAGAGTGTCTCGTACTTCCAGATGCCCTCCCTCGTCTTTCGAAGGGCTATTTTTCCATCCAGAATAAGAGGTGGAAGGAGAGTTTCCCGCTTTTTTCCATTGGCGGGTATGATTTTTCATTAGGATAGAGCACTGCTATGAAAAAGAAGGTCTGACCTGGACCATCCTCAAAAAGGAAAGATGAAAACAAATGGAAAACAAATGGTCCTCAAGCACATGGCTCAGGCAGTCTGCACCGACAGAGGTCAAGCATCCTAAGAGGGTTTGAGAAATTAGATGACAGAGATTGCAGCAGCAAACGTCTCAAAGATAATGCCACAGCTCAAGTAGAAACACCATGGGGAGAAAGAGCAGCTCTCTTAAGCCAGGTCTGTAAAACTGCTCCTTGGACATCTGTTCATGCATTCTGCTCACAAAGCAGCTCCAGCAACAGCGTTTGCACTAATTGCAGCCAGCGGATAACCGCGCTTATCCCGAAACGGAGTGCCAAATGCAGTATTAGAAAAAACTCTCTTCCACCAAAGAAAATATTCATTTTCTTTGAATTCTCCTGTAAATCTAAAGCCTCCCCTAGGATATTTTGGGCTTTAACATTTCTAAGGTGATTCTTCTAATAATTCAAGGACCATCAGCCTCAGTTGCAGGGTTATTCCCAGAAAGAGCCATCAGGCCCTCTCACATTTTACTTTCCACCATGTGCCAATCTGTCTCTCCCCATTTTTCTTTTCCATGTTCAAGGGGAAGCAGAGGCACCTATTCCCCACAAAACATACAGAGATCTCCATATCTCAGGACAGAAAACCATCTATTCCAACTGACACAGGAGATCAAATACAGACATCCATCCAAAAATTGCAGTACACATGGGCTTTGAGCCTCTTCCTTTGTAAAGAATATTATTAGCAGTATATTTCAGATACTTCCTTTGCTAATATAAAGATGCCATCAGCCACAGAAAAAGACAATTCTGCATTTAACAAAATCTGCAGTGAAGAACTGATTATAAACATAATCCTTAAATTTCTTGAACTTTTTTTTTTTAATTATTATGACTTTTGAATTTGAGAGTAACCAAATAGCTTCCATAAGCTTAAAACATTTTCTAGACCTTGCTTTCTAACTCCAAATGTGCTAGGAGAAAGGCTTGTTACAGCAAGCAAAGGCCTCATAACATTGCCCAGTTTCTGTAGGGGACCTTTCATTTGATCCAACCCCTATAAACAGATTATTTCCACAAGCAGATCACAGTTTCCAAAATGTTGCCCCAACTCTTAATATTGTATTGAACATCAGTGTACAGTGATCAGAAACACGAGCACACTTAACTAAGACCATGAGTGCACCCAAAGCCAAGCAAGGGCCACTATGCATCTCTCCATCCCAGCCTCACACCATGGAGCGGACACAGAGCAGGACCTATATTTAAGACAAAAACTACCATCAGCCCAGCACCCCTGCCCTTAGAAGGGGACAGGACACAGCCAATGTCAGCCATGTGTTATCTGAAGAAACAGAAACACAAAGCTGGTAACAGTCGAACAGGCTCAGATATCACAGCTGGCTTCATTTCTACCTTTTATTTACATGAAGGACAACTGAGATGGGAGCTACAGGCACTCCACGATATCCAGATCTAACTGGCTTTCCACAAGCACATCATCACCCAGAAAATAGAACCACATTTACAAGAATCATAAAAGGTCATAAAAGAGAAACCATACTTTTTGCCACTCTAAACTACTATGCAAGATCACAAACCTCTCCCTAAAGTCACCAGACCTCAATACAAAAACACCTTCCAAGATCCTACCTAAAAAATTACACCATTTACTTTCTCAAGTTATTACATTTTTTTATTCATATTCGGCAACATTGCAAATATTTCAGCTGAAATATTTTCAGTCTTGTGCAGGCATTGTGTCTTATCTTTTTCATGCTCAAAGGATTTCTTTCAAAATGCTCGTCTGCCCAACTAAACCAAAATACCCAAAAGTTTTGTGAGAATCATTTTATTTAAAGCAGAAGTTAGGTGAGGGGGGACCATAAACCATTTTAACCAAAGACTTTCAGATTACTACGAATTATTCATCTGGCACAAGGCCAGCACAACACTCCACATCAGAAAAAGAGGTCGGGTAAATCCAATAACGAGTATCTAAGAAGACAAGTCAACAAAATTAGTTCAATTTTCTTGCTGGAGGCAAAGCAAGGTCATTATGAAAGAGAGGGGGGGATGAAAAGGGGATCCAGCAATAAAATAATTAGAAGACAATCAGAAGGTTTAACCTATTGGTTTTTGCAAGTGAAACTCCTAATGTTTCTAATTCTGCCAGTGAAATGGACAGTGGCGCTGGCTACAACAGGAAGCTGCCTGGGGCCATAAAACACAACAAGCCATCCTCTCTACTGTCGCCCTGCAGCGATAACGGGTCCATGCCAGAGCAGATGCTACCTCTCAGCTCTCATCAGGCACACGAAGATGTGACGCTTCTCTGATCCACAGAGAGCTCCCAAGATTAGCTGCCAGCATGAACACGGTCAGAAGAAGGTGTGGGTGGTTTACTCCTGCAAATTTAAAAATACAGTAAGGGAAAATTAAAAATGCACTAATAAGGAAATTAATGACATGCATTGATCTTGCACAGAAAGGTTTTTAGGACCCATCATAGTTGATCGGATGAATGCCAAGTTATCACTAATCAATGCGCATTGTTTGGAGAGGACCAAAATAGATCCCGTTATTTCTTGTACCGTCACTGACATCTACACACTGGCTGTATTTTATTTTTTTTTTGAGAGAGAGAGAGAGAGAGAGATAAAATGATATGAAAAGTTCTTCTACCTGTTCATAACAGTCCCACCACTGTGTCCCCCCATATAAAATGCTGGCCCTGTTATACCACCTCCACCTCTAGTGCATGCACGGGAATCGCAGACTACAATCAGAGACCTGAGGCTTAGCTGACTTTTCAGAATAGAAAGTTTCCTTCCTGCCTTATTCTGTCTTTCCATCCTCAAGCTGAAAGTCACTTTCTACAGAAAAATGCATTTTAACCAGTTTAGGATTATTATCCTTATCTATACATCAGCAGCAGGCAGCCAAAAATGAAAGCAGCCTAATCTAAGTTTCCCAGCCATTTAAGGGCATCAAAGTTTAAGCTGTTTGTGTTTGGCATCTGTCACACACATGGAAAACCATTTGTTGTATTCTTGGTTGTTCTCATTGACTTTAGCCTTGAGTCTCACGGATTTTCCACTTTCCTTGAGCCTTTCCAATCAAGCCTGCAGTGAAACTTGTCTTCCAATTTGACTTAAACCATCATCTTTGACTTAAACCACCAACCTTTAAAGAGCAATCAGGTTTGAAAGGCAACTTTTTCAAAGAACGAAGGCACTGTTGTTGTTGCCTTTTTTTAAACACGTTTCTCCAAAACAGAGGTTTGGGGATTTTTTAAATTCAGAGCGAAACACGAGACTGTTAACTTCAGAAACAAGGATTTAAAGGGCTTAGACACTGATAAAAACATTAATAAGCTGCATGAAGATGATCATGGTCCCAGGCCCCAGAGACTTTGGGACATTTAATTGTACTTTATCCTCATAACGCTCTCCTTTCAGCTTCTGCCATGCTCACCCATTTCTCCTACTGCTTTGCCAACTGCTTGTTCAGGTATCACACCTAATACACACATAATATCAGTGAAAAGTTGGGGGACTTTTCATCCTTGTGCTCCATAACTGGCCTGTTTGGGATTTCCCCCCCTCTCAAAAGTGGGTTTTCGACAGGAAGGTACATCCCGCATCTCCGTCTTCCATAAGTTCAGTGTTTGTGTTAAAGGACATTAATTTCTACAAAAAAAGTTAAAATAAGCCCACTATGGGAAAAATCAGTGTTTTCTCCACACTGTTTTGTCAAGTCAAAATTTAGCGGAGCAAATACCAACTTTCCTAAACAACAACAACAAAACCATACTGGCATTCTGGTTTAAATTCTATCATGCTCCATTTACCATTTAAAAAAAAAAATTAATTAAAAAACCAAACCCTACGGAAGCATGCATGAGGAAAAGGAAATTTCCCAGCCTAAGTTACCACATAATCCAACTGAATATTTTTTTCCTCCAAACTTCAGACACATCTTTAGTCGAAGGACAACCTGTTCAACCTCTAACACAAACCACTTCAAACAAACTACTATATTTGTTTAAAGAAAGAAAGTTTCAACGTATTTTGTATCATCCAGATGCTGTTAAATTGGTCAAATTCAGTACGTTGTTCCCGTGATTTAGTGAAGCCTCAGCAGCAGCTCGTAACTGCAGCTGAGTTTATTCTTCAGGCACCCGCCGTGATTTGTTTGACAGGGAAAAAAAAAAATAAAATCCTACCCTTCCCAAAAGAGACTGGGCTTTCTCCAAGGATGTACTTCAGTTTTGTAACTTACATTAGCTATGACGATTTAAAAGCAGGGAAGATTTTGCTTTGCCCTGAGCGTTTAAACGCACTGCAGTACTTACAGATACTGTGTGAACTCCTACCTTGCCCAGTAATTAGCGCTACAGAAATAATGGTTTAGAAGTTGTTCTTCAATTAAACATCTTGTTGGTTGGATGGCGGGGGGTTGGGGGTGTAAAACAAGAAAAAAAATAATCTAATACACACTTCCAAAGCAACTGCACAATCTTGTCCTCACGTGCCGTGTCTTTCCTGGCTCCTCTAAAAGACAACAGGAGATGGCACCTTTCAGAAAACACAAGTTATCTCAGAGCTTCTCTGAGAACATGTGTGCCTACCTCTGTTACCTGAAAAAACAGAGTACATATTGGCATCATATGGTAAAATAAAATATGTAAGCATAATTATCCCTCCAAAATGCCTTAGAGAGCATATGGTATGGAAATGAAACAACCTCAAATCTACTAACTTGGCTATGTGATGAGATCAACAGAAGGGAGCATGAAAAAAATGTTTAAAAATATATTCAGTGTAGGATCACACAACTAAAGGACATTCATCATCCGGATAACGTAACGACACTAGGAAATGAGCTAAGTAAATCCAAGATTGAAGTTTCATTTTCTGAAGTGCATCTGTTTGGCTCGTATAACCCTGAACCTCATCATTTAGCCATGCTGGTTTTCATCTCGGATGCAAAAGATGCAAGAATATAAATCAAAGAGTCTTCTTCAACAAGCAGCCATGGCAAACACGCTTCCAATTTGTTTTTAGAAATAAATAATCTGGATCCCAGCAGGTCCTTGCCACAGCCCTCCATGCAAGTATGCAACGGATGACATCTCGTTTCAGGTCGAGACTCGTTTGCCAGGCTTTGGGTTTTTTGGGTGAAAGAGTGTCAGTCTTCACTAGGGAAAGTTAAACCAGCTGTTTCTTCGCTGAAGCAGATGAGAAGCACTGGAACAAGCCAACTAAATCAAGAGGGACAGTACGTTCCTGCAGAGGAGGTAACATCCTCCACTACGCTCCTCCACTGGGATCATCTGGCCATTGCTTTCTGTGACTGGAAACAAGGAAACCCAAAATTAAGGTGGGCTTATCACAGAGTCAGTGAACTAGTCAACCAAAAATGTTGCTAGGGTTGGCAAGTATCTTTTACATTTTATGTACCAACAGTAAGAGCAACCAGCCAAAATTCTGACTGAACAGTGGGACTCTGACTTTGGAGAAGGCAGGTAGAAAAAGGGGTTGTCTCCAGCGGGTGCGGAGGCCCATCACACTAACCACCAGAAATCCTGCTAGGTTGAGAGGCCTACAGAGAACTGATCCAGAGATCTGGGGAAGTTTCCAAAGGAAAGCATGCATCAGCTTGTCTGATTTCTCCATGCCTAAGGATTCTGGTCACCAGTTCAGTTTTAAGGTAGATGACACAGGCAGAAGATTGCTAGACCAAGACCAACCAGAAACTGTTAGAAAGTTTTAGTCCCATGAGTTCTGCTGGCAAACATCACAGGAGCACAAAAGAGAGGAAAACCAAGCAAGACTCAGACACGCAGAAGCTTTCAAAATTAATATATGGAAAATTTATAATCCGTTCAAATTGAATTTTTAATTACCTCTGCCAAAGTTACCCAAGTTGATGACTATCATGCAACTTGACTCCAAAATGCTGATCTGGTTACTGATTTTATCAGACTATAGAGACTGCTACATCACACTCCCATCTCTTTTGGTACCCCCTTATCTCCCTCAGGTTTTGCAGGTCCCTTCACTCTGCACCGCATCCAGAGCAAACTGAAGCACCATTATACGCCAACACAAAGAATGATATTAATCTGATTTAATCATAGCCACCAAATGGTGGCACTAAGGCATTTAAAATATGAATTAGGAGAAATACAAAGCAGAGAAGGTTAGCTAGTGAGTTTACATAAAATATTACAAAGTGAGAATAGTTTACTTGATCTGTAACATGACGAAGAACTTCAAAGTTTTTTTCAGACTCATCTTGAGCATGGCCGTTTCATGGGCTACGCTTTGCAAGAGTTAACAGAGGGGTGGCTCTCCAAGGGGTGTCCTGATGTTATTTTGAAAAGGATTCCCCTGTAACATAAAGCTGACAAGAATTTTGCAGAAGGACAGGCAGAAAACTCCTCTGTCTGCAATGCCTGCCCTCTCTACCCTAGTGCTACCTCTCTCATCAGCTGCAGGATCATCTCCAGAAGCAATTTTCTCTCCCCACTTCCCCCCCAAAAAATCCACATCGCAACTACCAGCACTCTGGAAAGTCATAAAGACACTTTAGAAGTACCTCATCTAAAGTGATTTTTATCTTCACTTGTGGCTACGCTTTCCAAGCCTGAACACAAGTAAATAAATAACAGCCACCTGCCCCACAACACCAAACACCTACTGACACCCACACCATATCTCATCCAAGCTTTGAGGCTTGGTGCAGCTCAAGTCACTCGTTATGTCCCACAGCAGAAGATGCTCAGCTTCTTGGATCCCTCTGCTCCAGAGCAGGACGGACAAGTGGTTTTATTTGCAATGGCAATAATCTGCTTCTGGCCGCCATCATCATCATCCTCGCCAGGTCCCCAGACCATGTAGGCGTCAAGGAACAGGCTGCACATATTTCAGCCACAGTGCTGGAAGCCCTGGGCTGACGCAGGAGCTGCCCACAGACACCAGATTCTTTATGCATTTTCTGCGTGCACGCTGTAGGCAGCACCAGAAATACCATCCACATGGAAAAATGGGAAAATATTTTATTTCTGTGGCAGGGAAGAAGCCATCTAGCTAAATCCGGCTTTGTTTGGGGGCAGGAGTGCAGGCTCTGTGCAACAGGGGTAATACAGGAATGCTGAATAGCCTGGTTTCTGTGCATAAATAACCTACGTTCGAGCCCAGCTGCTTTTTCTCAGTGGATAAAGTCCTTGGTGGCAATGCCCTAATATTTGTCTGCTCGCTCATCAAACAGGAGGCTTATTACAGAGGCTAATTCAAGCAGAGATTAGATTTCACGTATGAAGGAACAGACAATAGCACCAGATATTCTTCAAACACCAGTAAATAAGATTAATGCAAGTGCAGCTGCTGCAGGTTTGCACCTTGACAATGCCTTAGACAAACAAAAAAACCCACCCTGGTACCTCCAAACTAATCTTCCCAAATGCTTCATCATATTTCATTGAGTAGACATCATCGCACTTCTCTTGGCCAACAGCAACTACAAATAGTCTGCAGGAAGCCACTAATTTCCTGAAAAGAGGGCGAACTGAAAATCATAGGAAACGGAGAAAATTAAAGCTGGGTATAACATCTTGATGAGGCTGAGCATACTGTAGGAGGGGAAAAAAAATAAAAAATTGTTCATGGCACTGAGCATGATCAGAAATCTAAACCCATGCAAAATTAAATAAGGCTATTAAAATCATCACCACAGACCTAATGAAGAATTACCTTCTTTAGCACACTTGCCTACAGAAAGCCACTTTCCACGTGCAGGTACAGTTTTCACATGTAACTAAGGGTGACCATCTAGAATCTTAATTAGAAATAAGGCCAATTTAGTTGTAAGACATACCGAGCACCTCATGAACCGCAATACCTTGCAATTAAGTGTTCTCACCTAAAGGACTCATTCAAAAACTGAATAGCAAAAAAAAAAAACAACTTGGCAACACAGTGAAATTTTACTTGGTCGATAGTTGTGCTGACAGATCAGAGACACGGAAAAAAATCAACTCAGTGCTCCACAGGAAACAATCCGAAATGAAAATGTGAGGTTTTGATGACTTTGGAAAAAAAAAAAAAAAAAAAAAGAAAGAAAAAAAAAAGTAGGAACCTTGGTTTTAAAACATCCTAAATTGTCACAAAACGTTGCGCAACAAGAAGAGAGGAGGGAATGCACAGCTGACACATCAACACCAGCTGAAAAAAACAATAAAAATTGCTTAAGTATACTTGTAAGTATTACAGCAGCCCTGTAAAACTCCAAGGACTGCACAATATAGATGCAGAATAAGGAGGTGATACAAAAAACCATAATAGCTCTGCGCCGTGGACTCTGTTATGCACATGAAAAAAAACAAGAAGTGGGCAAACAAAAGGAATGTGTATGCAATGTGGCAGCAAAAGAGGAACCTGAGTGATATGGTATTTAAAATGTCACTGTCTAAATCCAACAGAAACAGAAAAAAACTAAAGGTAAAACCCCCTTCTTGAGCACTTATCTCAGCTAGTGGAGCAGCTTCCCTCTGATGAGGGGAAAGGCAATCTCACCCTGCCCCAACCTGCCAGGACACTGCAGCAAAAATCATTATTTTTATACAATCGCATTGCTCTTCTCTCGCGTCCTACTACACCCTTACTGAATTAACTTTGCATTTTTTATCTGTACCTCTAAGGCTCTTCCTCATGTATAACTTAAGATCACTATCAAGAGGTTGACTCCTCTGCCAGCTCAGGATGCCAATCTCCATTTCCAACCCATTAAGAAAAAAAAAAAAAAATCCACCACTTTCATGATTTTCCAAGACTCTCCCATCACATACTTGAAAGAGGCAGCCTCTAAATATTTATACAGCCTTTTCATATTCTCTCAAGCTTTTCTCTCCCTCACACAACACCTACGAAACAGAAATATCCCACAGCCAAGGTTTCAGGTGTGCCAAGACCCCACACTAACCTATAGTATTTTGTCGCCCTCCTTGGTAGACCCTTTGGATCCATCTCAAAAGTTGTTCTGCAAGAGTCCTGGGGCTGTAACTAGGGCACATAGGCAATACAATAAACAAGCAAAAATGCTATAGAATACCGTAAGCCACTTACAAAATGGTATTAGAGACCTATAAAACCTTGAAAATGTGTTTCAGCTGCAAATAAAAAAAATTTAAAAAAATCCCTACAAATAAGAGTAGAGTTCACAACGAGGAAGTTCTTGTATCAAGTTACTGGTGACACGTCCTGCAGATCAATGGCCTCTCCTAGGTCCAGCTGTGTCTTTCCCTGCTTGCGGAACCATCCTAAACTGCTCACACTCCTTGCTCCAAATTAATAAGCTTATAAAAAAAAAATTACTCTTTCAAAAGTTTAAAGCTAACTTGATTTAACCAAAAAATGAGGAAGACGCATTTATATTGTTAGTTTTACCATGAGAATGAAGGAGAGGAGCGCAGGAGTCTGCTGGCATCACAGCCCTGAGCAGACCACATCTCTACTGATACCCTCAGGAAAAATAAAACTAATAATGCCCTTCCTAGCGTGAGAATTTCATAACTGACACACTAAACCCCTACATAAGAGTTCTACAAAAGAAAATAAAGTGAAAAAATTGTTCTGCTGACTGTACCATTGATCTCAAAGGGCCTTTTCCAACTCACCCCCAGTTGGGCAAGACCCTCTGGACAAGCACGTGTCTTGCTCAAAGAGGCAATAAGAAACCCTTCTCACCCTCAGGATGAATTAATCAAGTTTACCACAAATTCCCTTGAGATTTGGGCGCATCTCACCATCCCTGTTCCGTGCAACAAGAGATCCCAGGACCAGAAAAACAGCCTTCACTCAAGGAACGTCCTGGTTCAGCTCTGGCTTGAAAGCATGGGCTGCTCCTTTGATGCCCTGCCAGAAGTGGCCTCCAGTGAGGAAGCCCGGGATGAGTCACGCCACTGGCAGAAGGAACTCACTGATCTGGACTGAAAAGCACAGACGAAACTTGGGATTTTTCTCCCCGCTCTGCCATCTCCGTTTCTGCACAGCAATTCTCAGTAATTGCATGCTGCCAGGCAGGTGGTCCAGCAAAGGAGAAGCAAAATACACGGCAGAAACGGGGAGGGTCTGCCAACCAAGACTTTTTTCCTAAAAGGAGAAAAACTGAGGCAAGGGGGTGTTAAGGGGCTGAAAGGATCATCTGGTAAGAGCACCGTAAAAGACTTTTCTTCTTTTTTTTTTTTTTACTGACTTGCATGAATTCCAGTTGGCATAGGGGTTTATTGCTTTCTGCACCTGCAGAGCTACAGGCCAAGAGCTCGTACCGCTTCTGCACCACCTCTTTAAATACCATGTCCTCTGATCTGAGTTAGTTCGTACATAAATCCAGGGGAAAAAAAAACAACCTTTTAAACCCATAAGACAGCCTCAAAGGAAAGAATTTTAGCCCCAGTTTCCTCTTCAACTAGGGATAAAACACGCCCCAAATTGATCAATTTTACATGAGATGCAGGGGGCAAAGTAGTCTTTTTATGAAAATATAACATCTCGAGCATTAAAGACTTAAAATTACTGCACAATTCCTTTTTCACAGAAGATACGTTTTACTCAAAGACTAGGGGCAAGGCATTTATTTGCTCCATTCGCTATCACCACCTGCTGCTATTCAAAAACATATTAATGAGGAAAAACCAGTAGCAATCTCTCCTCTGTCTTTTCAGTTCAATTTGGCAATTCTGGTAATAAAACTACTAATTCAACATGTTTTTTACTTAAAACATCTGCTGTAGCTGCTGACCTCGCTCCGCACCAGAGCATTTGAAATCTCACTCCATGCCTTTTTTTTTTTTTTTTAATCTATCCAGCCCAACCACTAATTTAAAGGAAACTCTGCTGGATGCTCTAATTGACCCTGTTCTCTTCCTTCCCCAGTTTGTCTCTATAATTAGCCCTTCCCAGCTCAGCCTAGCAAAAGGAATCAGAAACAAGACCTTTCCAAGCCACACCCTGCAGACCACAGCAACTGCCTCATATTGGTTTTGCCCAAAAAAAAAAAAAAAAAATCAAACATATGCTGCAGCATTAACTGCTTCAGGACAAAAATAAAAGAAAGAAATAAAAGAAAAAAACCCAAAAGCCAGGGCAAATGCATATTCACCCTTTTCAGGCAGATTATAGTGTTGGGCATACTTTGTAACATGAGCAAAATACCCATTTTTCCACAAAATAAAACATAGTTGCATGGCTGCCCACACTAAATTCACCTCCCTAGGACTTAGGCAAGCTGCGTAACCTCAGCGCAGACGCCAAACTCGTAGAATAATTCAGTTCTGTGCTGACGCAGCAGAAGGACCCACACCTTGTTTCTTGAGAAATTAGAAGGCACGTAGAGAATGAGGAAAGGAAAGGCATTAAAAAAATTAGTCTTATCAGCAGGCAAATGCCACTGGAGAAAATTTACTTCCCTACGTGCCTCTACAATAGGCAATGATTCCTACCAGGTGACCAGAGTTGTGGTTAGGTTTAGGTACTTGGGGGAAAAAAGAAAACAAAGCAAACAAAACCACCCCAAAGCAGCAACAAAAAAGAACCCCAAAACACCCAAAATACCAAAAACCTGTTTAGGTCTGGATTTGCAGAGCTGCTGAGTGCCGGAAAGTGCAGAATGAAGCAGCAGCCCTCAGCGACGCCAGGAAAAACACACGGAGTGATCTCAAAAGCCAGACTGACTCATGCCCTCTGTGCCGCCATGGCATCTTCTGTCTTGGTTTTCACCTAAGGATGATGCTACAGCCTAACACAATGATCCAAAACTAAACCAGACGACCTTTTTCAGTTAGTTTTGAGCTTCATTTCCTTCCATTTCACTCCTCCCATCTCTAAAGTTTCAAGAGCACCCATCTCAAGAAGCCCTTCCTGAAGAAGGTGCCCACCAGGAGAAGCACCCCAAGGTCTACAAAGCATGATACTGGTGCGCACCAAGTCCCTAACTCACTATTTTCTCTGTTCAACGTTCCCACTTGACTTAGCTTTACAGTTACTTTGTACCCCACAAAGCTTTTTTGTTGCGTGGAGCTTAGAAACCAAAACAGTTGCATTTTTTGATGATTAATGAGCGTTACCAGCTGAGACTGAAGTTCTCCTCTTGAAGTCCATCAGCAGCCATTCACTAAATATTATCCTGGCTTTTCAGAGCTACAGGTCCCTGAAGCACACAAATGTGCATACTTCCATAACAATCAGGAATTTCAATGTTTATACATTTAGAAAATTAAATTGCAGCTAGCGGGAGTCTCGCTAATAACAGCAGCATCTGAACCTGTAATGATCCTTCACCTAAGGAAAACTGTTCAAGTTTTTTTGAATACTTCTCCCCTCCACCCCCTGAAGAGCATACCTGAGAGAAAAGTACATAGATTAATGCTCTCAGCAAACCTAAACAACAGACAAGAAAGTTGATATAGTTGTGTGTGTGTCCCCGAAAAAAACCCACCTTTCTCCGTGCAGAGGACAGTCCATGCTCAATTAAAAATAACTTATAAATAACACAGAAAAACTGCACCTAAAACATTTTAAATCCATGTCTGCAGGTTCAGGGGTTTTTGTTTTGCTTGTTTGGGGTTTGTTTTTCTTTTTTTTCTTTTTTTTTTTTTTGAAAGAAGAGATATTCTCTCAAGGATTTCATTTTTACTAAAAATAAACATCTCGCAAGAGAGAAGATTGCCATCCCCCCACCACGCACGGTCTGAATCACTAATATCAACACCCAGCTACTTTTAAACGGAATTTTTGAATGGGTTTTGCATGCCATTGAAGACTGTTCATATTTAGCACTGGAGATCTCATACCAGAGCTGTTCGGTGGACTACAACAACTGCACAGATGTCCTCATTCAGCTTTTCCTCCTTGAGTTTCACGTCTTCCCAGACAAAACAAAAATGAAAGCACTGTTCACGCAGGACAGCTGCACCGCAGAGAAATAAAACCAGAGAAGGAAACCCCTAATGTTGCTAAAAAACCCAGCCAGTCAACGCTGCCGGCAAGATTCACACCTTCTCAGGCAGGGTTGGGTGTCATCCCCCCCACCTTGTTTCAGTTTTCAGATCTTTGATCTTTCCAGCTAAGACTTTTAGGTGGGAGGATGAATTCTCAATACCACAGACAAAGACTTCGGTGCTCACTTTTTTCTGTATTTCATTATCCTTACTCATTTGCTGCAGGGGCTTTTTTTTTTTTTTTCAATATATATATCTATAATTTTTTTTTTCTCCTCCCATTTATATTATTGCTTAGCACAGAGGAATAGCAACAGCTCTAGAAAGGTATTTAAATAATGTAAAATGGAGGGAGAGGAATAGAAACGGAACACATAGTATGGCTGAACCCAGAAACAATATATTTAAAGGCGGGTCTGCAGCTCCCATCCTGTAATTAGAAAGGGATTTGAGCCTGAAAAAACACACACGAGTCCATGCCTCTTCTAAAGAGTGGTAGCAAACGCGGTGGGGCCAATGATGGGCAACTGCTGCTAAGTCGTCTTTCCTGGCAGTTTATCTCTACAGGTACCAATATGACTGCTAATATTTATTAATGCTAATAAATTCCTTAAATCACTGCAGGTGGCAGTGAAGTCAGAATTATTTGGAGAAACACAACTACACTTTCAAACAGGTCCTGTGCTTGGAGAAGTGAAGATGCGCTTGGCAATCCCAAGAGTTGAACGAGGTCATGCGGTGAGCAGAAAAAGCATTTTTTCTTTATAAAACTCATACTTGCTTTCAGTTGGTTCATTCTGCTCATAGTTTGGCAATACTCTTAATTAAGATTCCTCGTGATCTGCTGCAGGCACCTCAAACTTGACCTCTGCTCTGCATCGTCCTCCTAGCTCCTCGCTTCACCTTCCAGGCACGGTGAAGTGCCTACAGATAAGGTTATCCCAGGCGATGGCCAGAGCGATTGAGCCTGCTCTTCTGACATGAAACACAAGCGCCTGCCTGTACAGATTATTTATGCAATGGTCTTCCCCCGTGAAGGATAAAACAAAATGTGCATGCCCTCGTTGCTCATCGGGATGTTTGCAAATGAGGTGGCCCAAATCCAGACCAAGTCACCCATCCACTGCATCCTTCCCCAGCAAGCCCTTCCCACCTCAGGGCTGCATCTTGTATTTTCTGATGAAAAGAAGCAGAAGCTCCTTGAGCAGGAGCTGTTTAGCCATCCTTACCACCACCAACAGCAACAAAACCCACATAATTATCCCCTGGTTACTGAGCAATCGGTGAATTAAGGAGGAGGGACTGGGCTCTCCTGCTCTTACCTTTCTCAAAGAAACCCCCAGAAGGGTTACTGACAGACATACCCTCCCTCTTCTGAGAAATACTTACTCTGAGATCTGAAAAAGTTGGTTGACATTGTTTAACCAAGCGCTATGTTTCTAATGATCTACTGTGTTCAATTATTTATTTCCTTTTTTGCCTAATGGGACCACATTGCTTAACAATTAAATAATTTAGTAATTCCTCCCCAAGGAAGGTTGTCCTATGCACCCAACGAGCATAAACCAACCTAATGGTACTTAGACAAGCACTGCAAGAGTAAAAATTTCCATGGTTCTGAGAATTTTATTTCCGTCTCCATATTTATGTAAAGTATGAAAAGACAGTAGACTTACGGGAAGTCTTCTAAAGTAAATATTTTTGCTTAACTCATTTTAAGTTCATCCCTCAACCGTGTAGATGCTGAATACAACAGAAGAATTCTTGGTGGTCTATCAAAAACGTTCACGGCCTTGGTTGGTTTTAAAGCTCAGGTTTTTCAAAGATAGATCTATACGGATTAGACACTCCACTTCCATTAATGCTAGACCGCGATCTATCATATCCAGGATCATTTACCTTTTTAAAGGTCAAGCTTCACAAGCAATAGAAGATAGTCATAAGAATTTTGATTAAAAACAACCAGCACGGGGGCTGTCAGATTATCTGTGTTTGGCGGACAAAAACAGGGACTAAGCAGGCAGCCAAAGGAGGAGTAACTCTGCCACTGATTCAAGGTCATTCTGGGGTATACCAGAAGCAATTCAAGGTGGAGAGATCAGTAAACAAGATCCAAATCTGATATTGAAACCCACGTATTTTTGCCATTTTTACAATAATAGAGGAGGTAACCAAAGTAGTAGCACAAGAAAAATCAGTATTCACATACCCACTGTGCTCAGTCAGGTCCCAAGTATATGGTTAACTATCAAGAAGTAAAAATACTGAATAGCAGCCCATTACACACCGAACGCGGTACTGCTGAGCATTGCAATTTGTGTATTTTAAAAACACATTTTTCCTCTGCTACCATGTGCAGTATCCAAGTGGGACAGATCACTACTCTATTCCCCGTTGGTCCTAAGAGGTATTCTCAGCAACTCCTACAATTTGTAGGAGGGAAACCAAGATGATTTCTCTTAAAAGAAGCTGAGCATCTGGTTTGAACCCCGGAAGACGCCAGGGTTGAAAGGGCCTGATCCAGCCCTCCCCTCAGCGCAAGCAACTTTACACCAACCTACACCTACAGTTGGCCTATTCCTAGGGACCTTCAACAGCCATAGGGATTTCATAAACCTTCTCTGGGACCTGAAGGAGACACTTTAAGTGCACACCAGAACCCAGCGGAGAGATGAAGGAAGACCGCGGCAGAGCTACGCACATAGCTGCAAAAAAAGCAACATAACTCAGCAGCCATGCGAGACGACAGCTTAGCTGAGACTAGAGCTTGGATGAGATGAGAACTTGGATGACATGCAGCTGGCTGAGCTTCCCCGTGTGCACATCTCACATCAACAGCGAGAGGATGCAACCGAGCAGACCCTATCGATGTTCCTGGTCGAGGACAGAGTCGTAGCTTGAAGGGTCCTATTGCACCCTAGCTTATATCCGAGGCATCCTCAGCGCACCATGGGCTTTCCACTCTTAAGACTCATCTCTCTTGACAGACGACGGGCTTGGCAGGAGACGTCTCTTCACGAGGCTCTTGGTGAAACCCTAAAAAGAGCTGACAAGAAACACCAAACAGAGCCTGAAACAGCGACCCATGGCTTCGTTTCACAGGGCCATGCCTCAGGATGGTGGGAACAGCCAAAGAACCCTACACAAGGAAGAGATGTCTCGTCCCTCTCCAAAGGGACACTCATCCATGCCTGAAGAGACACTTTAAGTGCTGGAATGTGTCCAGAGGAGAGCAACGAAGCTGGTGAGGGGTCTGGAGCACAAGTCATATGAGGAGCGGCTGAGGGAACTGGGGTTGTTTAGCCTGGAGAAGAGGAGGCTGAGGGGAGACCTTATCACCCTCTACAACTACCTGAAAGGAGGCTGTAGTGAGGTGGGGGTTGGCCTCTTCTCCCTGGCAACAGATGATAGGACGAGGGGGAATGGTTTGAAGCTGCGCCAGGGCAGGTTTAGGCTAGACATTAGGAAAAACTTCTTCACCGAAAGGGTTGTCAGGCTCTCGAATGGGCTGCCCAGGGAGGTGGTCGAGTC
>BOSO01015848.1:0-19582 GCA_018403395.1 Gorsachius goisagi | reverse complement strand
CATACAGTTGGCCTTGGCCCATTGATCCAGCCTGCCCAGGTCTCTCTGCAGAGCCCTCCTCCCCTCAAGCAGATCAACACTCCCACCCAGTTTGGTGAATATATCCTTTAATAAGTCTAAACAATATGTTACACTTACATCATTAAGGTATTGCAGTTACAACATTAAATTAACACACTGAAAAGATTAGTTTTCAAGACATAGATGTCAAACACCATAAAAAAAATCTGATCCTATCATATATCTTCAGATGGGCCCTGAAGACTGCAAAAGTACATTTAAAAGATAAAAATATGTTAATTTACAGAACTAGAAAAGAAGAAAAAGATAGAAAACTAGACAGAACTGTCAGCTCTGGAAGAAAACAAATGAAATTAGGTCTAATATTTACAGAAAAAAACCCAACATGCAAACCAGTAAATTCTCAATAAGAAGCACTATTTTAATACAATGGCCAAAGTGATATCTAGCTCAAAAAAGAGACTAAATTCCATATGGAAGAGAATTATGTATTTTTTCCCCTACTTATTCTAATAACTGAAAGCCAAGAAAAACAGGTTTAAAACTTAAACTTCTCTATATAATATAAAGTTGTAAGCTTTCTTTCCAGTTCTACTTCCTACTTGTAGCAATTTTATTAAATTACTACAGTAATCAGCTGACACCCATTAAGTGTTAGCTTGACCTGCTTCTCAAGTATCTAAGCAGATGCAGCTGGAATGAAAACAGATGGAAGGTGTAAATGAGAACATTCAATTAACATTTTTTCTCCTCATATGAGTTTCAGAAAGAAACTCCCCCAGGATTGAAAGTGATCCCTTAATTTAAGAAATATCTTTTTTGTCTATTCAAAATAAAATATTTTAATGTCATTGCAAGCCCTTTGGTTCAGCCTGGGAAACTGAGCGCTTAACAGGTTCACGATATCGCTACAAGAACAATGAAATCAAGCTAAACCAAAAATGTGCAATTACTAGCTAACTAACTAAATGGAAGAGCCTTAAGTGCATTAAGTTAGTTAAAGAGCAGAAGATAATTTGTACAAGAATTTGCTACAAAATTAGAAAATCATGTAATGTTTACCTTATGAAACATAATAAAAATCCAACTTTCATGTGTTAAGATAGTCATAGACATGATAGACCTTAACCTTGTTTCATGTTGTTGGGTACAGCTCTGCATTTGGTGAAACTACGTTAGAGGATCAGTACCATCATTTCAGATGGGATCAGTACAGTAGAGAGAAATGTAAATAACTTAGTTTTAATTAAATATTAGTCTGAAGAGGTTATAGCAGCTTAATTTAAATGCAGATGCTGCCTGAACTTTTGGTTTATTGCTGCTGAGTTAGCTTGGTTTGCATCGTTAACACCCTTTTGTATAACTGCAGACTTTTAAGAGGGTTTTATAACCAAGTTACCTAACAAGTAGGTTTGTAAATATTACCTTGCAGGTAGCCTTAAAATAACATCATTACATTACAATGTTAATACATTGTATTAACAACATCCATGTCTGTGAAGAAAATTTAAAAAAAAAGAAATTGCACTAAACCCCATGTTCATCACACCTACATTTAGGATCTGAAGTGGCAAAGTTAGAACTTTAATTTAAAGTAGAAATCCAAGTTCATCTTTTCTACTTTGTATTACAGAAGTCTATGCTCATTCATAGCCTATCAAATAAACCTCTGAATTTTTCAAGACAGTACCTTATCTGCCTTATGATACCTTCAATAGTAACAATAGTAACAGATGACTCTTTCTTCTGTTTTCATCATTGTTTATGAGTTATTTGTTTTCTCAATATAAAGCACAGCTTGTGGTAAGCACATGCTCAAACCCCACTGAACCAAAGTATAATGAATCAAATAATATAGCTGACCTATTTAACTCTCAACATGGGATATGAGGGTACCACATGATCCTGGGGCCTTGAGCTACAGCTGAGAGTGGTGAAGCCCTGGATTTTGGAACTTCTATAAGTGGGAAGAGCCACTAGGAAAAAAATGCATAGTGGGTGAGGAGGAGGTGGCAGTTACTGCTGGAGCTTTTAGGGCCTAGAGGAGGCTGGTTTTATGGATGCTCTGAGGCAGTTGCAGAGAAACTCTTGGACCTTCTTTCTGCTCTGAGGGCACCACATCACTCTGGCTCTGCTAGTTGTCCAGGTGGCAGAAAAGCGTCTCCTTTTGCATGGGGGGAAATTCACAACTGAAGCCCCAAATCTGAAGGTAGCTGCCTAAGCCAAGCCAGTGAGATTTATTTTTTATATTTTCTTGGAGGTTTTTTCCCCCTAAACATTAAAGAGAAGATATCTACCATTAAATTTTGAAGTCAGGTGTTTATGTCTCTCATTTCCTGTATTGGAAGTATTAGCATAAGAAAATTGTATTCCGGAGGCCTTCAGGTATATAAAGTCTGTTCCTGCTGTCCCTCAGTCAATCTGTATAAAACAATTAAACATTCAAGCAGCCCAGAGAAACCATGAGACCATCTATTCCTTGTGCCTGGGCACATATATGGGGGAACCAGCAAAAGATGCTGAATAGTTGAGGATTTTCTATGAAGTGAAACATCTAACCTGGGAGAGATTGAGAGACCTGTCTCAGAATGTGCATCGAACACGGCAGATCTTCAGGAACAGTCCCCAACTCAGAATAACTTATAGCTCAGTTTTGTGGATGCAAGGACAACAACTGACTTCAAAACCCAAATGCAAATCAGTCAATGGCAGGGAAATGAAGCTGGTCTTTTACCTCTGAAGTAATGCATTGGATGAAAATAGAAATTGTCTCCATCTTTCTGCTTTCTGTGGTGATTGTTCCAATAAGCTTGTTCTAGAATAATTTCTGGACTGAGTTTGAGAACACAGTAAATAGATGGGTGGATGCCTATTTCAAGAATCTCAGAATTTAGGAGTCAAGTTGCCTGATAACATCACAACTCAAATGGTTGCACACATTCCCAGAAGAAGTACTTGAGCTGAGTGAAAAACTTCACTGGCAAAATCTTAGATGGTTTGGGAATTTATATGTTGTCAAATTTAGATGGCAGCTTAACAGACTAAGGTCCCAAGTGGAGCCATAAAGATTCAAACTTTGCAGGTCCTGCCCTGATACTAGATCTGCTCAGTTTAGAATTACTGTAAAGCTTGAATTGGTTGCTTTTCTTAGACAATAGTATTGAAAACTCAAGCAGACATCTGAAAGTAAGGCTGTGCAATTAATATTTATTACCTCTTAGCCACGTATCCTCAGTATTTACAGATTGCACATGCAGTACTTTTTGCCATGGAGTATGTTGGGGCTCTCTTATATTTGAGAGGTTAGAAGCCCTTAAATACAAGATCAAAAATCCAACTACGTCACCAGGCTACTTAAAGTATAATTTGGTCAATGCAGGATCAGAAAATGGAGATGCTTTCTGAAGCCCTTTAATTGCCTCTTTGGTCATGGATTTTGGACTGCTTATTTTTTCTTATGCTCAGATTGGAGAGGTATGAGCATTATGTGCTTTGTCAACTTGCTATCACTTTTTTTCATTAATACTGTGTTTTCCAAAGTAGGTTTTGCAGTTAAAGAATAATTGTAGGCTTTGCTCAAGAGGAATTGTTAATGTCTTACTTAGTAGGACTTTTCTAAATGGAGAGTACAGATGTATGTGTGCCAATCACTCAGAGATACATTGCAGAATATTTCTTCAGAGAAAAATTTGGATTGCTTAGCACATATTGTCTTCACACTGAAGTGTAATTAAGGTTTGTATCACCAGTAGTGATGAAAGAAGGACTTAAAACTGTTTAAGCTGAAAAAAATATCTTTAAAGGATAATTAAAGATTATACAACTCAATTACAGATTCCTAGGAATAAAGAAGAAAGTTTGTTACTGGGAATTGTCTATAGGTTTTTGATAAAAACAAATGTGCATAGAATTTATTACTTTAAAATTTGTATATTTTTACTGAAATTTCTTAGTAACTAGAATTCTTATTCTTCCAGCATTTCAGTTATTATACTGATAATATATGGCTGTCTTTCTTTTCCATACCAGTGACAATGTTTTACATTTATATTATCTTTTTGACCCCAAAGATGTATTTATAAAAAGATCTTTTCTCACAAAATCCTTTCTAATCCTTATCCACTATATTAACTTATCTCAGGCAACACTTCCTGTCTCTTGAAAATGTAGACATCTCTTTACAAAACATGACAATTGCTTTATAATGCACAGCAACTCTGCAACAGCTCGGCAGAAGTACATGGTAACCTCTCTACCAACATGAACTTATATGAGTAGACTAGGCAAACAAAATATGATTTCTTACAGTCAAATGTGGCTGAGAGTTAATAGTTTCCTAGAAAAGATGATTTCTTGTGTTTTATAAGGCTAAGAGGTTGGGTTCTGAGTTTTACTTTTCTCTGTAGAGTAAGTATGTAGCATTTTCTGCTTACTAACAGTTTTGGATGAAGAAGGAAAGTTAACATTATTTTCTAATAAACACTGTAGTTAACAAAAAAGTACTACTGGATTTTGAGGGAAGTTGCATCCTAAGTGAATGGGAGCAATGAGCACAGAGTACATGAATGGTACAAAAGCAACTGGGATAGTACAGGTACAGGAGTAATCACTGCATGCTCTTAGTTCCTATATAAAATGTATACAGCCATCCTTCCCTCGCAAGATGCTACATGGGGATTACGAAAAAAGATTCATTGAACTCTTTCTCTCTTGTATACAAAAGAGGTGGACTGTACACAATAATGTATGTCTAGACTATCCTCTGAGAATAGCCCCCAAGGCCATCCTTACAACATGACTTGCTGTTCAAATGACAGTGAACGTGAAAGCAGAGTCCAGGAGTGCTGAGGGAGCAGACTTCAGGGCTCAGGGGAGTCAACCTAGACAAGCGGCCTGGGGGCTGCCTGGAGACCTGCATGCATGGAAAGCCATAGGATGGTTCCCTGCTGGCAGCCACCTACCTACAGCTGCAGAGCCCTGTTAGTGTCTGTGAATAATATAACGCAAGCATAAATCTTATCATTAACTTGTAACTAACTAATTAAATTATGCTTAATTTTTTTCTTTTTTTTTTTTTACCATTACCATGTTTCATTTACATATTGGAGTAATAAAATAATTCCTATTTATTTTATACGTAAAATGTATATCAGAATTTTTTTGTTTCTTGAAGCCCTAAGGAGATCCCGGCTGGTGATTATTGGACAGTCAAGAAAATATTTCTTAAACAAAACAAATAAAGACCCGATACCACGCAAATGATCAACAAAACAATTTTGGTATTTAATCCATAGATATTTGATGAATAGAGGAGATTTTGTTTGGAACTCCAAGAGCAGAGGGGCTAAACAACAGTGGTTTTATTGCTGGAAACTCACATCTAGATTTAAGGTGACCAATAGATATAAAGAAATAACACTGTTTCATATTCTAGACTGTTGATATATGATAATTAATATTTTACACTATAGGTAGATACACAGTCAAAAATCTTGGTTGAACTTATCATCCATATCTAACTAGATGTCCATTGAACTTTCTGCACAAGGACAGTTGAAAGCATAAACAAACACAGTAGATTGCTGTTAGGATGCCAGTACTTTGTTGAATATGTAATATGAATGTGAATTATTACAAAGAAACATTGAGAGAATTTAAAATTAGTCAACTCAGCAAAACCTATGCCCACGTAAAAGTATGTCATTAGTTATATCAAAAATAAACTTGCATTTAAAAAAATTATATTGTCCATCTACTTATAGGTTGCTCTATAGACTTTGTTTCTCCCCAAATCAGGGCTCTAATGAATACGTATTTGCTTTAGTTACTCTTAAAATGAATGGCTTACCAATAGCTTGATTTTTACTCTCAGTAACAACAATATGTCCCCTCTTTTGCAATGCAAGTTTTGTGAAAGAAATGTACTGCTTATCATAGTGTGTAGAGGAGGCACTGAGTCTGAGGGCTTCAAAGCATCATCCAGACTGCCATGGCATATTGCAATACACAGAAAGCACATGCTCTTTGGACAAGCAGAAATCTACATTGATGGGAATAATTAGACCCCTGTGGAAAATCATCACCTGAAGTCAGTAACAATGCAACCTGCAGAGGGAGAAAGTGCAAAAGAAAAGGGTAAACTTGTTGAAAATTAACCAGGTTGAAAATAGATGTCTTGCAGTGCTGCGTGTCGTCTAAATTCACTCCTCTCTTGGAGCTACACATCTTACCCAAGTCAGGCAGGTTTTTCCATAAGAAGGATGGACCTCAAAACATCCCTTAATGGGTAGAGAGGTGAAGGCTGGCTGGCAGGTTCTTATTCATTTGCTCCAGGGCCAGAACTTGAAGCTGCATCCTGTTGGGTAGCGTAAGCACAGCTTTGTCCTGTGGCCCTGTGGTCAGTAGTGGAATGCTATTCTCTCTCTAATCTTCAGTGAGCTATATCTACTCCTTCTATTTAAAAATCTGCCATAATAATTTTTGTCTGAGTCATTATCTTTAAGAATCTGTATTTTCTTTATTTTGACACTTGAATAAAACTTCCCAATTTTTTAAATACAAAAGCAGCAATCTGTACTACTTCTGAAACCAGTCAATATCTCAGGGGCTCCACCTATCACCTCACCGCACATGGTTAGGCTTTTTTTAGGCAGGCACATTTTAAAGTAATTTTGAGCTCATTTAGTTACTTTTATCTCCTTTGGTCTGGTAGTTTCATTTTGAAAATTCTACTTGACTTTCTCTTCTCCCTTGTGCATAAATACACTGAACACTTCAAAAATTAATTTTAAGGTTCCTATTTTAAGCTCTTCTCTCTCTTCCTCTTCCTCCTGTGCTTTGGGACCACTAACCCAGAAATAACTGCAGATGTGCTCTTTGAGATCTTGAAAGTATGACTGCCATCCATCATCTTAGGTGTTAACAGATCTACAATAACCGTTATCCTTGCATTATGAAGGTAGTGATGGATCAATAGTAGGCTGCTATGGCAGCAGTGGGTTGTAATGAAAGTTTCTTGTTCATTGGGTATTCACACAAATAGCAATATAATTAATGGTTCCAAGAGAAAAATTACTCCTACATTCACTTTTCATTTATATTACTGTAAATGCTTGTAGGTTAGAATACAAAAAGTGTAGTGAGTGTCATGCTTTATTTTGTTTTCAAATACATTGTTTTTCTTCCTTAATTTTTTGGCCTTTTTATTGCTTTGTCTTTTGGGACAATCTTCCAAAATATAAATGACTCAATCTTATGTTAAATTCTACCTGAATAGCTCCTGACTTGTGAACTTCCTACCAAAAGACAATCAAACCCTAAATTCTATGTTTTCACAATAATTTCTGATTCCTACAGTTGCACTGGACTCCTGTTTTACTTGAGTAAAACCATTTCTATGTCACTTTTCTGCTAAAAGCTCCTGTTTACTTATAACGGTGGCATTAATTATGACTCCATGAACAAGCTCTACAATACTTTCTGATATTTTAATCTCAGCCATGCTGAACAAAATTATATATATTTTTTTTATACTGAGACACTTCCAAAAATTTACCACACACACATACAACACTTAATAACTTTTGCTCAATAAAAATAATGTTACATTTCCAGAATATTTAAATTCTTCAAACTTGGTAAGCAGGCAAGGTTTTGATGGCAAAATACTTTGTGTTCAAGGACACATTTTGTCTTCTTTTTGTGTGTTTTACAGTACAATAACACATATGGAATACAATGGTAATTGATACACATTTGTCCTTGAGTATAAAAATGTGTATTTTCCTTACATTGTAAACACATCACAACTGGTCATTGGTGGGAATGGAAATATTGGAATTACAGAATCACAGAATCACAGAATGGCAGGGGCTGCAAGGGACCTCAGAAGATCATTGAGTCCAACCCTCCTGCTAAAGCAGGAGGAGGATACTCAGCTTCTTGAAACTGAAATTTGGACTATATGATAACTCAGTTCTACTTGATCAATATATTTGGTCCTTCCACAGTTTGCATTTCCATTAAGAGGTTTCATCTTATCTACTGTCCCCAAATAGGCGAGAACAAGTCAAGCAACTCATCTGTGTAAAAGAAAAAACAAACGTCTAGCAAGTAGTTGACTCTTTAGCCCATGGATGCAGCTTACACAGTCCTGGTGGCTATCTGAAATCTAAGAGGACCTTGGGACTTACATTTATTTCTTAGGTATGTGTTTGAGGCATTAAGGAGGCACTTATGCATTTCACATTTCTTTCTTCACAAAGTTATCCTTGGTTTGAGTAACACAATTATTGACTGTCTCAGTAATATCTTAAAGTAGGAACAAAATAAAAAAGGGGGGCAACCTTCAGGACCCAGTTTTGAGAGCTGTGGGTTGTGTATGTCCAAGATACATAATTTGTGCCTGTGTGGCTTTGTCTGTGTGTAAATCAACCTTTCAAAAAAAATGCATTTTAGAAAATCTGGCCTCTAGCTCTGGAAACAGGTTATATAACAGCACTTTTCATTCATCATAGGGAAAAAACATCTTCTCTCTCTATTTAGTTTTGCTTTCATTTCCGGCTCCAGCCCATAAATAAATTTCATTATTTGCCTTTTATCTCTCTGGATAATATTTTATAAAACTTGTTATTCTGTTTGAGCTACTGTCATGGACAGATGGACTGGAATCCTACCTGCTGGCAAGGGTTTAATTTGTGACAGGAACTCTACCAGTCTTTCTTACCTCAGGCTGTTTATGGCATAACAAGAGGAACTATCATTTACACTTGTGATAGTGAAGCAGATGTTGCTCTGCCCTGTGTAATCTCCACCTGGTACTATTTGCTTTGCCTATAGCTCTAACACATGCAGTCAAGAGGTCAGCCCGCATGTCACTTGTGTTCTTTAAAATGGCTGAAGCCTTTTCTCCTTGTCTATTTTTAGCTTAGTACTGGCATGCTAAAAGAAAATGGCACATCATTACTGAATAGAAGGAAGCAAAATTCTGCTGAGAAGCTTTTTGGCTTCAGTGAAGGCAGCAGGCAGCCCAAACAGGCACTTCTTCCATTCAATTCAAATTTATGACTGAGTATTTTTCAATGATGGATGGCTGTATCAGCAACATAGCCAGGGGGGGACCAAGCCATTCTGTGTAGCAGTTTGTCCTTTTCCTCTTGTTAGGTGCATATCTGAGATCTTTTGGTGTGATTTGCATGAAAAACAACATGAATATTGAACTTGCATTTCTTCCAAGTACATTTCACTTACTATAGTGAAAAAATGCACAGTATTGGAATTATAATAAAATCTCTTTGTTTTGACAGTTTTATAAATTTTGAGCATTTGGATTTCCACCCCCACTCCCTTCTCCACCCCCCCCCTCCCCCCCCCCGAAGAACAATGTAGGAATCTAGCATCCACTTAAGATTTCTGTGAATCTTCCTTAGCATTTCTTTCACAATCCTTCTGGTATTCATAAAGGGTGAGAGACTGCCTTCAGAGTGCATAGCAAACCAGACCTTTTCTGCCAAATGACATGAAATATTCTGGTCAGGAATAAAGGGGGAGGCAGTTGAAACATCTCCCTGTTCGCTCTTTTTCAACTCCCATTGACCAGTAAATTTGCTCTTGCTTTCTTTCAGGAACTTTCATGAATGTAAGCCTGCAAAAACCTGGTAGATTTAACTTTGGTTCACATGAATTCTATCTGTATTTTAGAACCTAGATAGGAATGATAATGAATGGAAATTAAGTTGAAAACTGAGCATAGCATGAGAGACATGAGCTTAAGGAGAAACCTTTTATTCATATAATATACATTAAAAATATTAAATAAAGATCATACATTAGCACTGGCAAGGAAGGAATATGGAAAGCTTTTCTGAAAGTTGCTTATTGCAGGACAGATTAATGGAGTTATTTTTAGGATGAGGTACTACTCAATGTTAGGTGTGGCAAAACAGAACCTGAGTACAATTAGACTTTGAAAACCAATTTTATGACCGGCGTTCTCTCAGGTTTTTTCTTTTTTTCATCATCCCTATAATTTTTGTCTTGATTTTGCAAGATGGTCTCCACCATCTTCTTCTAGATGAATCAGAAAGGCCTGACATAGGTAGGTTCAGGGCAAATTCTCTACTCACTGATTTTCCAGTTTCCTCTTCTATTACTCTAGCTGTTCATCATAAAGACCTGCAAAAAAAAGGAAGTGAGAGAAAACATGTCTCTCTTATTCTAGGAAGGCTTGAACATGTGACTTAAAATGTTCCACTGAATCAATCTTGAACAGACACAATGAGGGCATGCAAAGAAGCCAGAAGCAAACCTCCCATGAACACCACCAGGACTCTGATGAACCTGCAGATGAACATAGAAACACAGAAGCGGTCACACCTGCACTGTAGCAGGAGTAATTACCAGATGCTTCCGAGGAAGGTGTAGGACAAGGACATAAAAATATGAAAGGCCCATTTTAAAAGGGAGCACAAAATGGTCTGGCACCTCATGTGATATCTCTTTATTGTCCATCATTTTACCTTAGAAATCCATTATGGAATACCAAGTATTCAGGGGCAGAAAAATTACCAGTTGTCATTTTCCTTTTTTTCTTTTTTTAAAAAAAAAATCTATTTTTGATACATGTCAAACTTGAATATTACTGCTGTCCAACATCAGCTTTAAGAATATGGCAGTTCACTTAAGACCACTGAGGGTCTTCTTTAACATCTCTTCCCTCATTCAAGTTGTAACCTGGCACTTACAAAGGGTGACAGAAACTAGATGTTAAACAGGCTCATACTTTTCTTTTACCCTAAGAATACAAGAAATAAAACCTTGGATCAGAATGAAGAAACACACCGTTTCACTCAGAAAGTTGTTTCTATTGTTTGTTTTCTTCTGTTTGTAATTGATATTTTCTTCACAAATAATTTTGCAATTGTATTTCTTTTCTTAAGTACTTAAATGCTTTGTATAGTGTTACAGTTTCTGACAACCAAGAGGCATGGAAGTCTCAGGGAGTAAAAACAGTTTTTGTTTGATCTCAGCTACTATTCTATGTTCAGTTCTTCAGTTCAGAACTTTTGACTGGCCTCCCAAATAGATAAAGATCAGCCAGATCGGTGTTGATTTGTCATCTCTGAGTTCATTTAAGATTTGCTCTTAGAAGAGGTACAGAAAAGAAATCAAATAGTCTTCAATAAAGAGCATGGCTTAAATGTAAAAGTAGACGTTCAGTGTAATGACATTAAAACTCACAGAACTAAAGTTAGTTGGCTACATCATCCCAATTTAGGCATCTTCTACATTGTATAGGCAGAAGTAGGCTTTTAGCTGCAGGTGTCTCAGGCTCTTTTCCAAGGTGATGTAGTTTTCTGCTACAGTTCTAGTACAAGTGAGTAATATATTAATGACACTATAGAAAGCATCTACAATTTGTTAGATATCTGACAATAAAAAGTTTCACCATTGCTTGTTTGCTCTTTTTTCTGCTTCTTATTCCCACTAGCAGTTTCCATGGTGGTGGTCTCTGGAAAAAAAGTTTTTGCATACATATAGTAAATATAATTTTTTGGACAGTGTAACTACCAGCTGGTTCACTCCTGGCTAGCAAATGTGCTAGTAAATCTGGAAGGAGTAGCCAAAGAGAAGGAGAAACCTAGAATATGAAGGAAATGCATGATGGTGGTCTGTAGCATAAAGTGATATCCAGTTTGTGTTCACGTCCACAGGATGGAAGTACAGGAAATAAAAGATGCATATTGAAAGGAAGAAGTGGGTATGAAAAGAAGACAGGGAGGTGAAGTCTAAATGTCATGTGGAAAGACATGTATGGTAAAGATTACTATAAGCAGTTTTCTATAAACTCAAATATTGCAGTGCCTATCTAATACTCCCCAACTTTCTCATCGCTGTTGCCCACATCACTTATGAAATGGACAGAAACACTCACATATACTTGGGCTCTATAAAATCTGCACAAGGCCAACTCTGATGGACTGTCATACTGTTAAATATATATTCTTCCCTGTATACCTTCCCATCTGAACTTTCCCAAGCTGAGGAACCAGAAACTTCAGATCCCATTATCTGGTGTGTGCTTGCTTCTTTAATGGAAAATTTATATATAAGTTTGTATTTTTATTTATGTTGAAGTGAAACATATTTGAAACAGATTTCTTTGGTTAACTAATTGTTTTCTGGTACTTTTTAATTTTTACTAATTATTAAATTTATAAAATAATTTCTTTTATGAGAAATTAATAAAAAGATTTCTGGAGCCAATTTTTAATTTCCCAGTTATTTTTCAGATAATGGCAATATATAGGATGAAATGCTCTCATTTTCTCTAAAAATTATGAGGTATGTATTGAGGTAGTCTTGATTTAGAGTAACTACAGTTCTAAATTTGAAAACAATAAACCTCTTTTTAACAGTGGTGAATAGTTCTGGCAATGTTCAGTTGTTTAATTATAGGTAAATGAAAATTTGCATCCACCTCACAGAGCAGCTGGGATTCTCTTTGATGGAGGAGCAAGACCAAGGGAATTAAGTAACCATAATATCCCAGTTCAGTCCTTCAAGGCAAGCCCATGTATGGTTTGCCAAAATATATTTCCTAAGATTTCAATATTAATTTGAGTTGGGGTTTTTTTTCCTTCCCCACCCCCCCGTGCTTTCTAAAAGGAAAACACTCCAAAAAAATGACATTTTACTGTTGAGTAATAGTAGCAAATTTGGCAGCCATTCTTCCTGCATTCATATTTTTATCTTTTTCCTATGATTGTTTTTGAAATGTAAAATATGTTGCCACCCTATTGTTTCCACCTATGATTTTGGAAAGGTAAAGCCATAAAGATCAGCATGATGAGTCAGGTATAGTTAAAACAGTGGATCCAATGAAACAAGATCTCACTGAATCTGCTGCTATCATCATTACGTGGCAACTGTTTATTCTGTTAGAAAACATAAATTGTTGCATAAAGGACTTTGATAAAGTTTTATAAATCACTCTTTGCTTTAGTACCCTTTAAAGACTAAAAGTGTAAAATATATTAATTAAGATAAATATTGAACTACTGGATCATCAGGGATAGTCGTATAATTGCTAGCCTGATTTATAAAACTGAAGCAAGCAATCCAAATGTTAAAGGCTAACTTGCTATCTATTGATTTAAGATGACATACTCCCATAGAGTACTATGGTTAAGGCTGTCCCTGTAGAGCTACATAAAACAGGAGAACAGTGTGACTTCTCATTTTTGCCATCCCCAGAGAAGAACAGAATCATTAGCCAATAATAACATCAGAGAAAAACCTATTAAACCTATTATAGGTGTCAAACCAACATGATGACATAAAAGCAAGAGTGAACAGAGACAGTGGTCCACAGGGGATGAAATAATAGTTTTGTCTGCTGCATTTTAGTGTCTGAAGTAGAGTCCATTTGGGTTTACGCTTTTCAGCAGCAACTGTCAAAAGTGCCAAAACACTCTCAAGTTTCGATTTCCTAACAACTTTCCCTGCTTTGTAACTGATCTTATTCATTAGTATCTGAGAAATAAAAGGTGGTGAACAACAGATATTGGCAAAAGTTAATTATGAAACTATTATCCCACAAGAATAATTTGTAGCATAGTGTTGAAACAGGAATGAGTACTAATTCACAAGAATTTTATTATTAATTGCTTTTAGAATCAAGTTCATTAAGCACACTATGCTCATGTGTACAATTCAAAGCAGTGATGTGGGAAAGAGAAGCATGCCTAATAAGAAAATTCCTTAAAATGTTCACACTTTAAGAATTTCTTTATGAATACTGTCTGAGAGTAAGCAACAAATAAGTTCATTTCTTAGAGGGCAGTCAAGGGAAAAGAGTATTCACAATGGGAGCCATGCAGAGGCAGGGAGAAACATCAGGGACATTTATGAATCTATGCATATGCAAGAAACATGGAATAAAAGTGAAAACAAATCAGCTCATCCCAGTCAAAACCACTAAAGATTAAAAAAAAAAAAAAGCAGCTAGAAACAGTAATTTTAAGTTTCCTAGTAATCCTTCACTCAGAAGAGCCCCTCTAAGAAAGTCAATCTGAGGGGTGATAGGTGTGGAGTAGGCGTAGGTCACCTGGGGTAGGCCACAATAGACGGAACATTTGCAAACACTCCCCTTTTTATGTGCTACTCATGGGAACCTTTTCAGACTGGTAAGAGTTAGAAACTACATCCAGACATTCTATGGAGAAAACCCCATTTGATTCCCCCCCAAAAAGTTTTCCTAGACAAACCCAAACTGAGAACTATGACATGTTAGAAAGTGTGAAGTGTTACAATCTGGCCTGTTCTGTTACTCAAAATTTTTAATTCAGAGATCACTCTTTTATTCCTTTAAAGTTGTAGCCTAACTCTATATAGGATTTTAAATATTGGGTTTTTCAATTATAGTAATATTTTTATACTGCCTTCCACTCATGATCACCTATAAATGTATGACAAGTTTCTAGGGCGTGATAACGTAACTTTGGCTCTTCTGTAAATATCTCTGACACCAAAGTAGGAGTATTTATCCTCATATTAGAAAAATGTTTGTCTTTCAAAGAAAGGTATGATGCTGTACTATTACTTACGACTATTAAGTGTTTTAGTGTGTTAACTTTGTTACTGAATTTCATTAAATTATTATGGTGACTTAATTTATAACAAACTTTTCAAATGAAACAAACTGGAAGGAAACCGTGGCTCAAGGCAAAACTTTCTTAGGTTTACAGGGAGTGAGAACAGGATCCAATCAGATATGAAGACTTATTCAGAAGCTGAATGGTTATACAGACACAAATACAGACTTCTGGCATATTATTTTTACAGTAGGACAAGATTTTAAAAGAAAAAGAACTTTGAAAAAACAGAATTTTAAGGAATTATCTGAATAAGTAATTCAGGTAATGTCATGGTAGAAAAGATAGGGTGTCTCTGATCTACTGTGAAGCCTGTGCATTTTTTTTAGGCACTCTTGGGACCAAGTTCATTGCTATGGACTTAATGAGCATTAAATGATCTCTCAGAATCTTTAAGGGACAATGTCAGATCAAGAGTTTTCAGTGGAACTGCTCAGGAGTTTCTTTAAGCTCATGTTTATTTACTTTACTCCATCAGAGCAGTAGTTTACTTCTAAATTATATCCAGACAATGGATATAACTCACCTTTATTAAAGAAGAGCTATTACGCTTTATTTTTTCAGCATTTCACATTATATATTTAAAATGGTGGGGGGTTAGATGACATATGCATTTATGTATTGTAAATTTTTTTAAAAAATTATAAAGATTATTATAAAATTATAAACTATTATAAAATTATTTGAGAAAGTTGAAGATGTCATGCAACAAGTAGAAGGACAATGTCTTCCTCAGTTCTTTGGGTTTTTATGATAGTTCTTATATAATACTTTTCCATGTAGGTCTTCTTAAAAGTTATTGTGAAGAAATGCAAAGATACTTCCATTGAATACATGGCAGTTCAAGAGAAAAGCTCGTCATGCAAAATATTTCCTCCTTTTCATTAATTTCCCTTTATCTTCTCTCTTGGACACATTGACAGAAGAAGAACAGACACGCCACTCATATATAATCTAGAAGAAAAAGAAATACAAGTAATTGCATATGGTGCATTGACTGATAGGACTTGAAATTTTTAATTTCTTTTTTCCAAAAGGTAATAATAAAACCAACATTATGTCAATTTACTACAAATCTTCCATGTTAACTGCATTAATTTCCTCTAAGCATATCCTAGGCTAATTAAAAATATCCCATTGATGAAGAAAAGATAAAATTTACTTTGCTCTTTTCTACACAGACATATAGGAATGGATATATCGGTTAGAAGTTTTATTTGGATTTAAAACTGGAAAGAATTAAATATTTGCAATTTAGTCAGAAAATATCAAATATCAGAGTGATAAGAGTCTGAAGTGGTTAGTGCTGATGATAATGTTTGACATACCTTTATCTTTTTGATCAAAGCCTGTTATCTTACATACAACATAAGGATAGTGAAAGTTTATTTTATCTTGATTGACAGCTTATAAAAGTGACATAGTTTGATAAATAGGAAAACAATATTTTAATTTTAAAAGAGCATTCACAAATGAAAGCATCCATTCAAAGAAGAATTCTTTGATCTATAGAAGTGCTGTTTACACATGACAAAACTGTTAGAGGTACCTCTTTGAATGTAGGATATGACAAAAATGATAGGAGTACTTTGCATTTCATACCATTTTCTACTAAGGATCTCAAAGCATTTTAAGAAGGCCAATGCATTGTCACCTAATATTTGAAAGTCTGGTAATTATGACTGCCATTTCATAAGCGGAGAAACTAAAGCACTGGGTATAACGTCGAAGTTGTAGAACAGATTTTGAACTAAAAAATAGTTAAAGATACATCAGCAAATGGAAAATGACTTACTGAGTGTTGATTGTGCCAGAATAACTCAGGATACCTATTTGGTAAGATAAACTACTCTAAACAGAGGAAAGACAGTCATTTTAATGAGGACTTCAGTGAAGCATTTGACACAGTGTTGTGGGGGAATTTTGAGGTCGTGCAGGGTAGAGAAGTATTAGTACAGGAATTATAAGATACATTAACAACTGCTTTGAGGAGAAAGGATATATTGTGGTTAAAAAGGAGACAACTTGTGTTGATAAAGTAATTACTGGCCTGTTAGTGGAATTCCTCAGGGAATGATCTTCAAATGGCTCTTGTCTTTATATCCTTATTAATAGCAATTTCACAAAAGGTAGGCACATGCTGATGACAGAGATGACAGGGAGGTATCATCACTAAAGAGAGGATGGGAATATCTTACAAGATAAATGTGAGTAACAGAAAATGAAATTCAGTTGTACAAATTGCAAGAAAATAGCATTTAGAAACAAAAAATGTCACCTGTTAAGACAGAATAGTGGAAGCAAGAGTCCTAGTGATATGACACAGTAGTGTATCTGAGCTGGTTGTAAAAGACAAATTTGACTGTAAAATCCAGTTGCAGAACAGAAATGGGAAAACACTGAGCTCACAGACATCTTGGTCAGGACTCCTGTAGGGAACTGAATCTTCTCATCCAGGTTCAAGAGGAAATAATGCCATCTGGAAGGGATGAAAAGAAGGCCAGCTAGAATCATTAGGGAAATGCAAAGGTGTCTTGTTAGCAAAAAAGCTAAAACACATGCACACAAACCCAAAACAAAGCATTTGGTTATGGAGCCTAACAAAACAAAGGCTGAAAAGAGATATGACTTCTCCAAATAAATGCACCAGGAAAATGAATGTTGGTGAGGAAAAAGAGCAGCTAAAACTAAAGGCCACAGTTAGCAAAAGATGTTTATAAACTGACCAGGAATAAGTAGACTAAAATTAGAAGGAAGCTATTACCAAGACAGACGTTCTTGACCAACCTTTCTAGTAAGAATAATGATCACAAAATTACATGAAGATGTAAACTTGGATCTGTGTATAAATAGGACCATGTACAAAGATTTGATGCAGGAGGCTAGATTAAACTGTCCAAGAGGAAGTTTCTGAAACAATACTGTTCCTAACACTAACCACGAAGCAGCATTCCCCATACAATTAGATAAAAATGAAATATTTTGGGATTGTAAATCAGGATACATAGGGTTTTCAGATTATAAGGTCTAGTTCAGCAACAGTCATCAGAGATCATCTTCAAATTTAACTCCTAACAACTATAATTCATAAAACACATTTCATACAGTTATTTCTGACCATGTGATAAACGATAATGTTGAATGGTGTATATTGTAGAATCTACACCACCTTTATGGTTAAAAATATGCAAACCTCAAAGGATACCCTTCAGTCTACAATCTCTTTATATTAATTCTCTCTCTGTTAAAAGGCACTTCTAGTATTTCTGGAGTCACCAAAGCGATTCAGTACAAAACCTAGTTTATAGGGTCTTAAAACTTCCCATATAGATAATTATTAATATAAAAGCAGGTATCACCTAACATTACCATGCTTTTCTGTCTCACTAACATGCCTGGATGGATTCTTTGAACTGAATTATCAACTTTACAAATTTGGCAACTGTACGGGTGCTGAAAGTGAACTTGTTGCACCCTGCTGATTCTGCACTCCCTGCACAACCTGGTCCCAGTTTAAGCAATGTTTAGAATTACCTTCCTTCTCGTCCCTGCAGAACTGATTATTCAGTCTGGGTCCAGAAGAAGCTCTACCCTCCTCTCACCAAACGATGGACATCTGCCCTGCTAACTACTCCATAAAGTGGTAGAGTAAGCAACAGACATGTCTGCGCTAATCCAGTTTCCTTATAGCAGGTGGATATTTCCCACGCATGTAAGATATTTCCCACGCATGCAAGATATTTTGGCAGCTACACAGTGAGAAGTCAACTCATAGACTGGAAAACAATCCCTTAATGATATTTATTGGATTTGGAAGGGGAAAAGTATATCTATGTATTGTATCTCTAATTGGAAGAAAGAATGTCTACATACTTGTCATGGTTTAGCCCCAGCCTGCAACTGAGCACCACACAGCTGCTCACTCACTCTCCCTTCCAGCCCCCTCATCCCCCCCCAGTGGGATGAGAGAGAGAATGATAAGAGCAAAAGTAAGAAAACTCATGATCTGAGACAGGAACAGTTTAATAATTGAAATAAAATAAAAATATAATAATATCAATAACATTAATAACAATAACAACAACAATAATAATAATAATAATTTGTCACGAAAAGGAAAACAAGAAAGAGAGAGAAATAAAACCCAGGAAAAACAAGTGATGCAACTGCTCATCACCAGCTGACCAATGCCCAGCCCACCCCTGAGCAGCAATTGCTACCCTGCCACCAACTCCCCCCAGTTCATATGTCATATGAGCATGATGTCATATGGTCTGGAATACCCCTTTGGTCAGTTTGGGTCAGCTGTCCTGGCTGTGCCCCCTCCCAGCTTCTCGTGCCTCTGGCAGAGCAGGGGAAGCTGGAAAGTCCTTGACTGGTGTAAGCACTACTTAGCAACAACTTAAATACCAATGTCTTATCAACATCGTTCTCATACTAAATCCAAAACACAGCACTGTGCGTGCTGCTAGGAAGAAAATTAACTCTATCCCAGCTGCACCAGGGGAATACTGTAAGTACACTTGAATTATTTCCTTTTATGCAAGCTCTTCTATTACAAACTTCCAATTTCCTATAACTAGAACCACAAGGAGGACAATGTAACAGGTTCCATAAAATATAGTTCCCATGTATTTAGGTGCATGGGATTTCTCAAGCTGCTGGGGGTAAGGATGAAAGGAAGGAAGAAATTTTGATCTCTGATACATTTTCCCATGGCTGTATTAATTAATCCAGATCAGCACTCACTGCTGCCTTTTGCTCTTTCCTAGTTATCTTTGTCCTTGTCCTTGTCCTTGTTGTCCAATCACATCAGCATTTATATGGTTGGGTGAGTGGACAGTGAGGTGGATTGGGAACTGGCTGAATGGCAGGGCTCAGAGGGTTCTGATCAGCGGGGCAGAGTC
>BOSO01015847.1:4490-90689 GCA_018403395.1 Gorsachius goisagi | reverse complement strand
CTTCCAACCTGAAACCTTCTATGATTCTATGATTCTGAATGGGTGGACTCCATCCAGACATCCTCCTCCCAGCCCCCCAGTTCTCCCTGTGCTGGAGGACAGCCTCCTGCATGTCCTGCAGCACCAGCTCAGGACAGCAGCCTCCAAGCATGCCCTCGCTGAGGCTATCTGCATCTGAGCAAGGCCACAGGTCTCCAGTGGGTTGTGTTCCAACTGCCCTCTTCCAGGCATGTCTCAGGGAAAACAGGAGCCCCTCCAAACTGCAGGGCTGGAAGGCTTGTGCCATGTGGCTGTCCCTTTCTCCTGCGAGGCTCTCTGCTGCAGGGGTCCACCTTCCTTTGCAAGCCAGGATGGATGCGGTGGAGGTAGAAGTAGGAGGAGGAATTTCCTCTGCAAAGGAAGAGCTCTGCCTCTTTTATGTTCATTTTTTCTCCTTCTCTTCCTCAGGCTTTGCTGCTGCTTTGCTGCTGGTACCCTCTGAAACTGGGGGCCTCCCAACCCCAGGGTAAGCCAGGTGAGCATGGCCCTGTCGGTCTGCCAGGTGCTGCAGGTGATAGACTGTACCTTCTCCCTGTGGATTCTGGGATTGCTGAATAAAACCACTTCTAAAACATATCTGATCACCAATAACTCGATACACAATTTGAGCATTTTACTGAAAAACAACTGAAATAATTATGAGTAAATACCACAATTGTCATTGTTTGTAGTAGCTTACACTTCCTATCTCAAGGTAAACTGCAAGTTCAGTTTAGAATTTGTTGTTCCAGCGCCTGTTTGTGTAACTCAGCCTTAAGCAAGACCTGCTTTGAGTTAGAGCGTCTGGGATTGTTTCTTCCTTGACAAAGCAGCCTAAGCTGATGGAGGAATAAATGCCTTGATGACAGCCTTGTATTAATTCACTGCAACTCCAGGGGTATCTTGGATCCCAACTACCCACCGTGCAGCAGTACCCTTGCACATGTGGCAAACAGCCTACAGACAGGGATCTAGTAGGAAAATCAGGTTGTTTCTTCTGCTTCTGTGGTGTGAGATGGACTTCATCACAACTCTCCAGGGACCTGGAGCTCGGAGAGAGCATATCCCCATGCCTCACACAACATGTTCCACCTCAAGCCATGAAAACGCAGTCTGCCCAGAACATTGCGTCTCAGCCAGTACCTACAGGGAGATGTATATTGATCAGCTTGGGTGCAGAGGGATAACATGGGAGTCCCCAGCTACACTGGGGGCTGGCTCGTGCTGTTGTCCTGGAGATGAACTCCAAAGGTGGCAATAGCTCCAGGATCAGTGCTGGCAGCAGGACCCTGCTGTCGGGTCTTTCTTCGGCAGCCTGTGCTCTCTTGCTTGATTTCCCTTACAGTCCCCGGTCCAGCTGCAGCTGAGGACTCCTGACTGACCACAAACCAGCTGTAATTTCCAGTTGGCAATGCCAAGGATAAACTGTCTTGATAGCACCTGCCTCTGTGAGCAAGCTGGTTTGGACTGAAGGCCCTTGGTGACAAAAGCAGAGAGGCTCCCTGTCTCAGACAGCTCCTGCCAAAAGGTACCAAAGAAGCGAGAAGCCCAGTTGTGACCCCCTCCCCGAGAGGAGAATAGCTCCCTGACAGTGCTTTGATCCGTGAGCTGGAGACTGCACTCTTTGAAGAAATGAGACGTAGCAATTTTTCTCTGCGGACAATAAATCACAGAAGCAGTTCACTTTGATCTTATCCAAAATATGAATAAATACAGAGCTGCTCCCCCATCTCAGGTGGAGTACAGAGCTAACTAATTGTCTGAAAGCTGATGGGCAAAGGGCTGTCTTGCCAGCTGCTGTCATTAGGCAGCAATTAATTAAAAGCGTTCCTGTGTAATTTTGCATATCTTTTCTTTCAAATCCAAAAAGACCACTATCCACTCAGTCTGCTTTTTCTCCTCCAAAGATACACACTTACTATCATATGCAAGATGCAGGAGATAATTAGTGCGCTTTGCTCACTGCTGATGAGTTCTCAGCTGGAGACTGTCCACTTTCGAACATCATGCCTTAAAAGATGACAAATTAGAGAGGGCAGATGACATCTGGAAGGCCTGAACCACTCCCTCTACGGAACTGAGAGGTCAAGCATATTCTGTTCAGGTTAGAGACGGCTAAGGGGGCAGGAGCAGGCTACCAGTCCCTGAAATGGTGTTGAGAAATGGCTGTCCACATCCACTGGAAGGCAAGCAAGCAAATCAGCGTGACTTACAGCCCAAAGGCTGGAGATTAGACTATCAAGCAATGAGAATTAAGTTATTGAAAGAGGTACATTTGCCTTCACTAGAAACCAAGCAGCTGTGTATTACCCCCAGACCCTCTTCCATTACATCGGCAGGGGAAGAAGGGATCCAGAGGACAGCCCAGGCCAGAGCCCCGCTCAGGCGAGACCGGCGCTGGGGAAGGGCCCTGGCGCAGCAGTGCTATGGCTACAGCTCTGAGCCACAGACGGTCTGCGGACCCTATCCAAGGCCGTGATGCTCACCCCCAGAGCCCAGTGGCCGCTTGCACGCCCTGCAGACCCCAACCCACGCCATGGGAGCCACCAACGCCCACTCGCAGCTGCAGAAGCCCACGTTGCAGAAGACGCTTCACCTCCTGAGCGCCTCAGGCACCCACCCTCCCCCTCCTAAGTCCCATTCAAGCGCTTTCACCCCAGTCCTGGTGTTTCCAACTTCACCCCAGTGCCTCACCCCTCTCAGGGAAACAACCTCCCTCTTATTGTACTGCAGCTGAGGCTCCCCCAGCCCCACAGATGCTGAGGGGCACAAGAGCAGCTGTGGGTCCCTCTGCTCCCCCATGAGCCCCTCGCAGCACCCAGAGCCTCCCCTCAGGGAAGAGCAAGGGCGGGGCTGTGCGCTGACCAATCCAGAGCCACCACCGGGGCTCCCGGCCAATCCCCTTCGGCCACGCCTCACCAAGGTTATATAAGGCTCCCCCTGTGACCATTAGGCCCATCAGTGCGGGCAGCCATGAGGGAGGGTTTGGGTGGGAGAAGGGGCCTTCACTGAGGGGGCCTTCACTGAGGGGGCTTTCCCTGAGGGTGGTTGTTACCTGGAGGGGGTTTCTGTGAGAGGTTGCTGCGGGTTTAGGCTCTCTGAGAATCCCAGCGGTTTGTCTGAGCAGCCGATTTTAGGGGTAAACCACCTGGAGCTGAAGTTGTCAACCCCATCCTGCCAGCGCAGGTCTGTGGACCGTAGCGTGTTCTGAGACAGCTCTGCTGAGAGCTACAGTCAACCCCAGCAGGAAGGTGCTTGGTTTCTTTGCACGGCACCAGGCTGTAATTGTTTCGGCACTGTGTGGTTTGTTTGGCATTGCACAAAGCTTCAGGGGGGTCAACCAGAAAGGGGGTCTGATGGAGCATGTGAGCTGGCGGGAGGAAGGAAAGGTCGAAGTCATCAATAGCCTTCCTGCTCCGCTGTTCTTTTGTGATTTCTCCAATTAGCGCTGAGCAGGAAAAACAGTCACAATTAAAATAATACCTATTCAAGATGAAATTATAATTACTGTGGGTTGTTCATGCAAATTTGGCGAAGCACATAGGAGCCGAACGGCCATGCTGAACCTCCTGGTCTAAAGGCTGTTCTCAACTATAATTACGGTTCAATGCAGTACAATTTTCACCTTTCTGGTTTTCTTCTTTTTCATTGAATGCCTCTTCTGCTTTTTCTTGTTTTTAGGAAGAGTTGCGTCCTGCTAAGCACGCTTTGAACTCTGTTACAGTGATTGTTCTGTAGGTGTTGAGGACAACACTTCCAACCAGTCGAGAGTGGCAGAGGGCACATAGCTGGACCTCCCCAGGCTTTAGGCCCTGGTCTATACTGCTTTTCATGGTGCTTAGCTAGCAGGACACGGACTCAGATGAGCTGGAAGGCAGTGCCAGCAGCAGGTGCTTTCTGACATGTTGTTCAACCAGCTTTTGAGTTTCCTTTGGCACATTTGAGCCATCAGGTCTGATTCTTCTGGAAACAAATCCTCACAAAGCAACATCTCCCTTAACACAGTTGTGGGAAATGGATGGTCTTCTGGCAGGAGCTGGCAGGCTAGGATCCTCCAGCCTTTCCCCATGCTACTCTCTAACCCCACCTTTTTTTTTTTTTTCATGCTCTTGCCCTGAGCAAGCTGGAAGTTTGATCGCTGTGCTTGTTTCTGCATTTGAAGCAGATGTTTCTGTGGTCACAGGAGGTAAAGGGGTAGCCTGGCTGGAGGATGTTGCATCAACATCACATCAGTTTCTCATTTGCTTATTCTCACTTGACCTGACCACTTGCGTAGCAACTGCTTAGCAACACCTTCCTCATTGCAAGGGGTGTGTGGGTCCCCCAAGCTTGGTGGTCATGGTTGTGTGACTGAGAGGCTTAATTTGCTTGAACAGAAAGTCAGCAGAGTTTTTCCAGCCTGTGAAATACAGGGAGCTCGACTGATGGGACGAGTCACCCTGGCCTTGCTCTGGGAGAGGCCATGGTGAGGGTTACTCTGCTTTGAACTTGGAGGCATTCCCAGCTCGACAAGGCTGTGCGTCCTCCCTGCCCCTTCTCTTCACACTGAGGTATTCAGAGCTGGCAGGGGGGCAGGCAAGGAGATGTTCACATTGTGAAAGCTGAAGGCCACTTTGACACCCCTTCCCAGGAAGCTGTGGCTCCCATCGGTTGAGCGGGAATGTTTGTTCTGTAGGGTAAGAAAGTGCAGATATGGGTCTTGCAGCAGAAGGTGCACTTCCAGTCTGGCAAGAGCAGACTGGGCGGTAGAGAATGTCTCACCCTGGAGACATAGGCTCAGTTCTAGTGGAGGCTCCCAAAGTATTCAGCTGGGAACCGCTTTTAGTCTGTTAGTGTGGTTTGGCCCCCTGGGAAGCATCAAGTAGAAATGAAGCGCTATAATTAACAACCGACAGCTTAAATTATGTAAGGGAGCTGGGAGGCTGGAAACACATCCTCTCTCCCAGCGGAGGCTGTGGGGGTGGGCAGGCAAGGAAAACATTGCCAGAAGGAATTAGTCCCTCGGATTGGGGCACATCAGCTTTCAGCACAGGTTCTAATCTGAGGCAGATGACCGTAGGGAGGAACATGGTCAGTTTGGGACAGAGGTCTCGTTACTGGTGTTTTCCCTTTCCATGGAACAGTGGGTACTGGGATGAGGTGATACTTTTCTCTTTTGGGAAGGTAGAAAGGACTCTTAATGGGTGCAGCTGAGCTGTGATGAGTTTCCTGCTTGCTGACCAGTAGCAAAACGTTTGACTCTGCTTCCCCAGTGACAGGAAACCAACTCGCTGGGGTTGAGCTGCAGCTGGGCCACAGCAGTTCCACCAGGAGCAAATAAAGTTTGTGTTAGCCAGAGTCCTCTTAAGCTTCTCTTCCCCTTCACACCTGGGAGATAATTGGTAATGGGCAGGCTAGCTATCCTGGCCAGGGACTTGGACTGTGAGGAAGACCTGATTTAGCCCTGCAGTGTTGCCATCACCATTGATAGACATTTTCATGTGTGTCATGGTCAGGTTTGTGTCCTCAGCAATGTCTTTCATTCCTCCTCCTTCCCTCCACTGCTTCCAAGACCACCAGCAGATGCCTCTCTGTTTCCCACAGCCAATCCCATGAGGAAGGAGAGAAAGCCGTGGCTGAGCCAAATGGTTGTATTTCACTTGGAAATAAGCAGATGGAACAGACAGATGGGAGAACAAAGCTATATGTATATTTTTATTGCACAGATATCTAATAACCAATAAAATGGGTCTGGGACCACAAAAATCTCTGGCATGGTTGCCATGGCAATATGCACACAATTCTGGTGGGATGCAGGAAAGAAATCTTTTGTGTTGGTAGGGAGCTTTCAAAGATAAATGAGATTTAAATGAGGCTGCCTCAAGGAGCACCTGCCAAAATCTCTGGGCCAGGCCATCTACCAGAGTATGATGCGGTGATTTTAAAAATTACAATAGTGGCAGAGTGTCCTTTGGAGCCAAAGCAGAGGGGCAACAGGAGGACTTACGTTTTGGGAAATTTTATGTATGAGGGGAGCTGGCCTGTGGAAGTCTTTGTCTTGTTAGGGTGGTAGAAGTTTATATGAAGTCAAAAAGAAACCAAGCAAACTCATGGAAGGAAAATCCATGGAGAATCGCTCAATGAAACCTCAGCCAGTGCAGGAAGTCTGAAAATGATTGGGAGAAGGGAGACGAGGAAAGTGTTGTTCTTGCTTATACAAGCCTGTGGCCACTTTGAAGGACAATACTCAGGCCAGAGAGGGTTAAAATGACAGGGATTAAATGACATAAAAATAACAGATTTATAGGGATACAAGCCATTGTCTGCCCTGCCATCAGGCTGACATTGAGCTGATTGCTACAAGCAGGGAAAAACACTGAATTTGGTTCTCTATGAATTTTTCATAAATGAAGTCCTGGGAGGAGTCAGCTTCCATTTGGGAGGCTTGAACATGGGGCTCGCTGGAGTTTCCAAGTATTGCCAACTACTCCTGTGAGAGATCCAAATGGGACAGAAGTATTCAGTCTCACCATCTAAGTGTTGTTCTGGCAGTGGTAACATCACAGTCTGTCATCTTCTGTATCTGGGCTTGCTGGGCTCTCCCTGTGTGCCTTCCCCAAAAGGCCAGTTCTCTCCTATCCTCTGGATTTTCACATTTCATGTTATCAGTCCTTGCAGAAGCAGTCCTTCATCTATCTCTTGACAAACTTGTCCTGCGTATTTCACAGTCAAAGCGCTGTTACCAAGTCTTTGCTTACTTGAATGCCTCCTTGCAGAGTAGGACAGTGTTCTGTGTCCTGGATCAGCACATTTCCTTCATTAACGAGCACTGGACCAAGTCCTGAAAGCAGGTGAGATTCTGAACTTGCTCTTAGCTTATGGCTGTGGTGGCCTCTCAGATGTCTCGGGAGAGCGACGGTTCGCCGAGCCTCTCACCCTTGTGCTGTGTTGTACTGCTGACAGGGAGCTTTCTGGAAAATGAGTTGGTTTTACTGTAGGAAGGACTGGGTCAAACTCCACAGCAATCATTTGGGCACTGCCAGCCCTCTTTGCATCAAGGAGCCAGAAAGGAGTTTGGACTCTTCTCTAGGGAGGCACAAACCTTCTGCTGTCCTCAAAACAGGCATTTGCCCATGGCCTAACACCAGAGTGACCCCAAGAGGTAGGTTGGGATCTGCAGGGGACCACATCACCAGGTTGGCCCTGAGCACTGAACCTTCTGGTGTTACCACCTGGGAGCATCTTCCCTCTGCTTGCCTTGCCTGCAAACAGAAACCAAAGCCCTGGTGGGGCTTTTATCCTTACCCCTTCTTCCTGCCCTTGGTGGGAAGCAGGACACAGCCGCCCAAGACCAGCATGGTAGGGATTAGGCCTGCCACGTCCTCCCTTGGACATGGGGGGAAGCAGGTACCCCAGCTTCCTTTGGGGCAGGGCCCATCTGCAGTGCAGCCTGCCTGGGGGGGGCCAGCAGGGAAGCAGTGTTTATTCAGAGCAAGGAAGCAAGCTGCTGGGTGAGCTGTGCGTGGGAAGGGAGCTGTGAAGTGTGACGCTTTGGGTGGATGAATTCTAGGCAGGCTTTCCTAGAATAGACCAGGTGGAGGTGAAGGGAAATGAATGCTGTGGAGATGCATCGGCCCTCCCCTCCAAGGTGAGCTGCCAGGGGTTGGGGGGTGCATGATGCACACAAGTGCCTTGGTCTGGTCTCTTCTGATGGGTTTCTTCTGCCACTTGCATGCCCTCCCTGGCGCCTTCTCCATCAGCCCCTTGGCTTGCAGACACTCCCATTCATGCACAAAGCTGCTACCAGTGCTTCCATGAGTGAAGGGGGTGCCCAAGCTACGTCAAACCTGGCTGCTGGAAAGTTTCATGCTACACTGCTCTGCTCTGTGACTGCTTCCATGAGAAAGAGGGGGAACTGTTTGCCTTTGTGAGCATGTGGGGATGGCTGCTGGATGAGACCCCACCCTAATTCTTCATAGAAGCCACCCATTGAGCCATTCCTTTCACTGTTCCAAGGCTGTAGAATACCCTCATCAACAGAAGAAGGGGGGGTTGTGTCACAGCACCCAGGACTCCTGTAGATTTCCAGGGAACAGGAAAAGAGAGAAATCTCTGTTGGATAAAACACCAGACCTTTTTTGCAAGGAGTATTCTGCCTGCGCACCCCAGCTCTCTAAAAGGAAGTGCCAGGTATGGGTAGAGAAAGCAAGCACATTTTACCCTGGCAAGAAGGCTGGGAGCCTCCTCAGGCTGGCCAAAAATTGGTGAGCAGACTGCAGGAATCCTACAGCATCATGCAGCGCTGCGAACCTTGCACCGTAGCTTCTCACAGTCCTTAACCAGACTTCTTCCTTTCACATGGAAAGGCATCAATACCGGGCCCTCCAGGACATCTCTGGGTCTGGGGCTCCCATGCTTGCAGGCTGTAGTGCTTTTTCACAAAATCTCATGTTACAGACTCATTAGGAAATCTGAAAGAATTGTTCTGAGAAAATCCGTTAAAAGCTGACATACCCAAATGCGTATCGGCTAGCAACAGTTTGAATTGCAGTGTTCCTTCTTGCTCTTTGTTTCACAGACCGCGTGGGCCAGTGTTTAATGTACAATCTGGATTTATCACTGGTTTATCTTAATGCAGGAAATTGTCCAAAAAAAAAAAAAGAAAAAGAAGAGAGGGAGGAATAGGGGGGAAGGGGGGAGGGCTCATGACTGCTGGCAGCAAATTTTAATTCGGGTTTGGCAGATGAGGGGAGTTATTCATGGAAATCTTGTCCCGAAATAACACTGAGCCTGCCCTGCGTGAGCCAATGCAGGCAAGCACGTGTGGAATTTGTCTCTTCTTCCCACCATGGGGCCAAGCAGCATGCGGGGGGTGAGAACAGGCATGCTGGGTCAGAGCAAAGGGCACGTGGCTTGGTAGCTGCCTGCAGGCAGTGCTGGTTCTTGAAGCATGTAAGTAGTAGGGCAGAGAGAGATGGTCTGGCTCTGCTTGTACGTATTCCCTCACCAAGAGCAGCCTAGGGATTGTTTTATGGCTTAAAGTCCTAGTGAGGAGATTTCAGTGAATGCATCTCACCCCATGTCGAGCCTGTTTGTGCCTTTGGCTACTGCAAAGACACATGAATCCTGCAGAAATGTCATGCATTTCTTTTCACCTGCTGATTTTTCATTTCCTTTGAGTTCTGCCTTTTTAGTTCTCGAAGAGTGACGAACGAACAGTATTTGCTCCCCGGTCACTGTCGGAAGATCTTAACAAACCTCACCTATATCTTTCCCCTCACTGAACTCTCTTCCAGGCTGAAGATTTCTAGGTTAGTCCATCCCTGTAGAAGAGCTGTTCCATGCTTCTGATCTTTGATTCCTTTTAATTCTGTGAGAAGCTGCGACACAGACATGACATCAGTCCCTCGTCCCTTCTTGCACTGCCATGGGAGAGAAAGGCTGAAACCATAACATCCCTCTGCCAGCAAAGCCAGAGCATCTTCTGTGCACCATGGGCCCAAGTGATGCTGCAAGGAGGAGGAGGCAGCAGTGACCTTAAACAGGGATTACAGCTGTGCTGCACAGAGAGTCTTCTAGTATGATTCACGCACAGGACAGTGGCTGCTTGTGCCTGGCAAGACCTGTGATAGCCCAGAAGCATCAAATCTTCTGTGTGCACAGATCAATATCCATTGTATGCTCTTATTTCCCTGTGGGAAGCCCCAATGCATAGGGACCATCTTATGCCTTTCCTGCCTGCGCTCTGTTGCAAGGAGCCCTACGTTAATGGAGCTGCTGGCTGGCAGGCGGTCGCTCATTCACAGTATCTGCATCCCAAATGCAGCTTGACAGACCTCTGGTACAAGTTGAACTTCTCAGGAACCTTCCACAGGGAAACAGGCAACCCCTTCCTTGCCATGGGAAGAGGGCAGCGTGTGTTGCTGCCACCAAAGGCCCTGGCATTTTGTTTCCTTGTAATGGTACAAACAGGAGGGCTGTTAAGATCCAGAGTCTGATGAGGGGAATGGAGTAACAGCCAGGATCAGACCTGGGCCTATAAAACAGTAAACTGTGTACTGCAGTTCTGCAACAGAAGCTGAGTATCACTGATGTTATAGATGGGGAAACTAAGGCACGCTGCCTGACTGAAACACCTTAGTTATCAAGCAGCCCAGAGCCACATGAAAATGATCCTGAGCTCTTTCTGCCCTGGCTTGTCATATTGTTTAACCAGGACTGGGCTCGAGCCACCCCAGGAAAACCTGAAAGAACCCTGCAATGATGGACAACTGCATTGCTTCAAAACACGGCTTCCTTTTTACACACTTTGCTCTTGTGTAACACAATGGCTCCGTTTCATTCAAAACTGGCTCTGTTTCATTCAAGGTGCTGCAGGATCAGGGCCTGAGACGCTGGCCTTGGCCAGGTGATTGGCAGTTCCCTGCCTGCAGAGGCTTGTGCTCTTCGTGTGGTCAGCTCTGCGGAGTGAGCTGTGCTGCGGCGGGGGAGCCGTGTAGGCGGCAGCTCTTTCAGAAAGGCCAGGGAGAGCTGGAAAACAGACAAATGCCTGACTGATCTCATTTGAGCCTCACTCCTGCCAGCCAGTTGCATATAAATGAATGTGGGTACCAGGCAGGAGGGAAGGGGAGGGTTGAGCAGGTCTGGTTCTCCTCAGGAGGCCACCCACAGGGAGCCCTCACAGCCAGCTCTGCTGCAGCAGGAGGAGGCTGTGTGAAAGTGTTGCCCGGCCATCACCTGAGCCCAGACATGCTCCATCTGGCCAGCCCCACCAGCTACGGTGCTGAGCACACCCACTGCCTACCAGCCAGGCTTTGACCTCCGGCCATCAGCGCAATTAGAGAGCAACCCCCAGGTCTGCAGGCTGGGAACTGGGCTGGTACCAACTGTTAGGTTGGGTGTGAATGCTTGGGAGCATGCAGGAAGGGAAGAATAAAAGCGGGGAGATGGTTGGGCTGTGCCATGTAAGGCCTATCTGGCTGAAAAACCTCTTACTGCCCAGGTCTGCAGCTTTACCACTTCTATTGCATTTTTCCAAAAGGGCTTGTATGAGGCTGCTCTCGTGTTTTGCCCAGGGAGGCAATGCCAGTGTTAGTGTTGTTACCTTCCTTCCTTCTTCTCCCTCTATGCTTCAGCCCTGTTTTTTTGTGGGAAAGAGCAGAGAGGGAGGGATCTGGAGTAGTTGAAGGAGCTTTCTGCTTAATTGACTTCACAGTTGCTTTGCTGCCAGCCTCAGCCCCATACCAGGGGACAGTTACCTCTTTCATCATCCAGTCTGCAGAGTGCCACATCAAAGACCCACGCTGCTACTGACGAAGGCAATGGGAAATACCAAGGACTCCTACAGCTCAGAGCTCTGCAAGGTGGGCTTGAACCTGCCATCCCACAGGCCACCAGCATCACAGGCCAGCCCTCACAGACTTTCTCTGTGTCTTTACAGATCCTTTTCCAGTTCTGGGGCAGTTGTCCTTGGTGTGTGGCGGTGTGGAGAGAGATGAAGACCTGGGTGCTGTCCTGAAGCTCTGTGTCCTCACAGCCCTGCTCTCACAGGACCCATCATCTGCTCTCTGCCGAGCACCGGGGGCAGATCCCTGTGACAGGCCTGACCTTGGCATTGCTCCACACTCCAGGACAGTGTGGGCCCAGGGGGCTGAGCTCCAGGGGCCCGCCAAGAGGTGGGAGGTCTCCACAACCATGAGCTGCTGCCCCGCAGATCAGAGGGAGGGTGCTGGCTCCAAGCACAGCTCAGCCGCAGCTCTGGCTCGCTGGCACCTCTCAGCAGACACTGGCCCCGAGGAACTGGACCCGTGCCTGCTGAATAATTCCCCTGGGGCCAGGCGGGTGCAGCCACAGCAGTGAGCGGCATGGAATCAAGTTTCTTTTCTGCTGCCAATGCTACCTCTAGGGGTAAATGAAGCCAGGTCATGGGCTGGCATTGCTTTTATGCACTCCCATGCATGCGTCTCCCTGCATAGCAGAATAACGCTGCTGAATAATGGCCAGGGCCTTCTAGGGTGGTCTGAAATACCTCCTGGCCTGTTTTGACACGTGGAGGAAACCGTGGCTCTGCCTAGCCCCTGTGTCTCCCACCCTGCCTTGTTCCTAAGCCCCTGGATGACTATGGAGTGGCACAGGGAGATGGCGAGGGCAGAATGTGTTTAATCATGAGCACGCTGCTCCTTTTCACCATTACAGGATTTGTGCTGTCCGGAGCAGATGAGGCAGCTGAGCCTGCTCCCCACAGCATTCTTAAGCCTCACAGCATCCCCACTCATGTCTGCGGCATGGAGTGACAGCATCCTTCCCGCTCCCCCCACCGAGCCAGACTGGGGCCCTCCCTGCCCGCCTCAGGAGCAGGAAGGATGCTGGCACCGTAAATAGCAAGTCATTTCCATTTCAGTGCTCCTGCTGCTGGCAGGAGCTGGGCCTGGGTGTGTGGGTGCAGACCCAGCTCCTCTCTGCCTCTCCCTGCTTTGTGCTCCTTCTCCACAGATTTCTCCTGTCATCATATCTGCCCTGCTCCCTCACCTTCATATCTGCCCACTGCTATCTCTTTTGCTGTATTCTCCTGAAGCACCTTGAGATGGGGCTTGAGTTACCCCTCCCAGGGCTTTGAGGTGTCGGCGAGCCAGAGCCTAGAATGACACTAGATCAAAGCAAAGTTGCAGCCAGCTGCTCATCCTTCCCTTGGGCCTCAGGGACATGAGTCTGGGAGCTGCTGTGCAGAGCCCTTTGGGGTTCCCCAGGCTCACAATAGAAATGAGTCCAGTTTGTAGTTCTGTCACCTAGCGTGACATGGGTTTTTCCCATGTGACCAGCCTTTCCGCACCCAGTTTCCCTACCTTAGGAAAAGAGGCTCTGGCTGCCTTAAACACCAGTGATCCCCAGTGCTCAATGTCAGACCCTTGAATTCAGGGATCTGAATTGAGGAATCCTTGAATTCAGGGAGACTCTTCCTCCATCGCAGGCAGGGAGAGACAGGAGAGCCATTGCTGAGCTGTTCCGAGCCCATATATCTGTCCACCCCTTCTCGTCTATCTACCTGCTGCCAAGGCAGAGGAGTGTGAGATCTCCTAGTGGAAAAACAGAGGGAGAAGGGGGAGAATTGCCAAGTGCAACAAGGCAGAAGCAGGAGGCAGATAGATGCTCTGCCAAACAGAGATGTCAGTCACTCCTTCCGCACCAGGCAGGCTGCGAAAGGAGCTGGCGTCCTGGCAGCCGAACGGTGTGGCAGAAGCGGCTCTCTCCTGCCATGGAAACAGAACCCGCAGCACGGAGCAGCAGCCACCTGCACGGGCTGGCGTGGTTTCTGCCTGTGTCCCTGTGCGGGGCCATTCCTGCTTCCTCCGAGGTACAGCCCAAGTGACAGCAGTCTGCAGTCGCCGGCTTCTCTGCGCGCTCTTGCTGAAGTGTGCTTCTCTCCCTGCTGAATTTCCACTGTACATCAGGGACCTAGGGCTCCATCTCTCACTAGCCCAGCCCTCCTTGAACACTGCCATGATGTCTGTGCCTCTGGGAGGCGAGCAGTCCCTTGCCCAAAGATACCGAGTGACATGCGCCAAAGACAGAGGAGAGGCAGCAGCAGATCAAGGAGTTTCAGAAAATGGCTTGTATCAAAGCTTTGGCTTGCCCAGAGTCCTCTGCGTGCTGTTAGCATTGGGTCTGTAAGAAGAGGAGCCAGTTTTGGACACTAACTGGCAGAAGGAGCCACTGGCCTAGTTTTCCTGGCCTATCTGGCTCTTCGGGGCAAATGAAAACAGCCTGGGCCAGCAGTCATTGCAGGCAGGTCATGGGGGGCTGTTCAGTGGCTCTGCAAAAGCAAACACTTCACCTCAAGCACCAGCCCACTTCCACACCCCTTCTTTGACACAAATTCCTGTAGGAGAAGGCCTCGATGTAGGTCACAAAGCATGAGAGAGACGGGGGAGAAACGTGTGCGAGGTGGCCAACACCTCGCTCCAACCTTCTGCTGTCTCCTCAGCGCCGGCGCCAGCCGCGTGCTGGCAGCACACACCATCTCCAAACACCGCCTCCAGCGCAGGAGACAGCAGAGGAGGAAACACGGAGGTGACATAAAAAACAGCATTTGCTTTCTTGGCCATCTGTCACAGTGTCGCAGTCGCCTTCCCAAACATATCCCAGCTCAGCGCTGGCTGGGAAAAACAGGGAGTTATTTTGGTTCATCAGCATCCAGCAGGAGCGGGACGATAGATCTCACGTAGCAAGCAGGCAGGCAGTGTTCAGCATCGGGACTTGCTGGCTTCGTTGCTGGGGTAAGACACAGCACCCTGTGCACCCTGAGCCACCAGTGGGGTTCAGCCACTGCAGGAGTGTTCACCAGCACCTCTGTGGCTCCGTGTGAAGTCTCTCCAGCTGCAGGGCTCCTCCCTCCACCTTGTTGACCTCCATGATGAAGAGTTGATTTGTCTGAAGATTTGACCGCTATCTTGAGGCTGTGGTCAGGGAGATGCAGGCCACTGCCAGATGGAGGATCCCATGTTCTCACTTGTCTTCCCTGTGACGGCACTGGCAGCAAATGGATCCTCTCTATGAGTCAGGTCAGGGAGCTGATCCAGAGAACTAAGGACCTAAAGCCCCAATATTCTGCCAGATCAGCTCCCTGATCTGCCTCACTGATGGGCGCAGGAGAAGGGATGGGAGGAGGGACCCCACTTCTCTGGTGGTTGCCTGCACCTCCACTGGTGTGCGATCAGGGAGTTGTGATTTCAGCTGGTGTAAGCGTGCAGGCAGTGCAGGACCTGATTTAGCTAAGCAGAGCTTTGCAGAAGGAACCGTGCATACTCAGAGCCTGTTCTCAGCAGCTCAGTGGGTTCCTGGCTGCCTGCAGACAACGCAGCGAGGTGCTCGGGGCCACTTCCAGCCCCAGCACTGCACAACGGGCTCCCTGTGTTCAGCTTGAATGCAGCAGCCATGCCACAGCTCGCTGGCCTTCAGGAGATGCTTTCCTCAAGCCCTGCTCTGGGCACACTTCCCCCACCGTCTTCTCGTTTTCCTGGTCACGAGACAGTCCCTAGAGCAGACACAGCGAAGGCTGGCAGAGTTTAGACACATTTCATAAGGAGCATTAATAGCGCAGAACTGGAGGCTGTTTTGTTGGAGGGCTTCAGCTCCTTCCGTATTCATTTCTCAGCCAATTCATTACCCCGCTGAAATTATTCCTTGATTAAAAAGACAGGTAATTCTTTTACATTGAGTTGGGATTTCAGGAGGAAATAATTTGCAGGAGACTCACACAAAGCAAACCATGACAAGAATGGCTTAGAATTGGGTGCCCTAAGATATTTTTAAGCGGAAGCAGTTCCTTGGAGTAGCCTGGATTCACAGGGAGATTGTCCCAGCTGGGCAAAGGGAGCAAATTTGAAGGAAAATGGGGAAATAAATAGGGAAGGGACAAGAAGTGGAGGTTAGACATTTTGACACATAGGCAAAGTGACAAGGGCCAATTTTCTTGTCACATTGCAATAAATGGGGACTAAAAGAAGGGCAAAAAAGCCTGAGAAATGGAAATGCCGTGTGGCAGCTGGACTAAGGCAAGGCAAGCCAAGTTTTATCACGAGATTTTAATGTTTTGTCTCTTTCTGTTTATTTCCCAAGCTCCAAAATTACACATCAGCTGGAAACCAATGCCACATACTCCCACCATATCTGCATTCTGATCCAAATTCAAAGGAGGAGTAAAACTTCCCAGCTCCACTGCAGTGAACTGATCTACACTGAAGAGTTGACGTTGAGTAAGGGAGCAAGAGGTCCCATGCAGGTTGCTTCGGGCAAGGCATTTATTACTGTTGCAGATGGCAGATGGTGGCATGCTGCCTGTGTTTCCCAAAAATGCCTCATTGCACCTAGAAAAGAAAAGCAAGGGAGAAGCTACCAGAAAACACGGGGCTTCTGCACAAGGAGGGTTTGGTGGCTTGAATGAAGGAGACCGGGATGTGTAATACATTTGCAGACACCCGACACTGAGAGGAGAGGTGTGAGCAATGCAAGACAAGATGGGAGTTTGAAAGGAGGCCGGTAAAACAGAGAGATGGCGCTGCAATAGCCCCAGTGATGGAGTTCACTCGGAGCAACTGCGGAGTTTTGCAGATCTGCATTGATCATCAGCTACACAAACTGTGGGTGGGGGACAGTGAGCCAGGCAGCAGCTACACATGGTCCTGGGGTTTTAGTGGATCCAAAGCTGAGGAAGAATTCTTCTAAAAGCTGTTTGTTGGGGAGCTTGAGAAACACCTTTGACAATGTGACAGCTTTTCCCTCCTCTTTCCTGTAGCAGGACACGGTTGCTGTTAGTTGTGCCAGCAGTGTTGCATGGTGAACCAGAGAATGAACTGACCAGCATGGAAAGCTATGTTTAGTGTTCATTTACTATGGGTTTTTTTCAGGTTCCCTGCTCTGGTTCACAACGTGTGAAGTGGGGAGGCATGAAGAGACAGCAAGGATGCAAAGAGCTGGGGATGCTCTAAGCTGTAGCTGCCACAAGCTTTAGCGCGTGAAAGCACAGTCCTAAATGATCCCCTCCTCCAGAAATGGCCATAACTGCGAGGCTCAGCTGGGCATTTCCACCATAACAAAGAGGAGAGTGCTGATGCTGAGCTTTGGCATTGCTGTTCTTCGATTTCTTCATCCCCCAACCCCCTGCACATGAGGAGGGAGCTATAAAAAGGGACTTGGGGCCAGTGCATCCAAACGGCCAGCTGTGTTTCTTTGTGTTTTGTTGCCAGGTGTTGTTCCCTCCCGTCTGTTAAAGGGTAACCTGGTATATACCTTGCAGAGAATAATGGAGCTATTAGTCATCCTAAAGCCCTGAAGTAAGACACCTGCAGGCAGCAGGCCTGAGCCATTTAAAGTAACTGTGCATGTGGCAAATTCCAAAGCAGCCAAGGTTCTTCCTAACTTCTCTCCCCCGTCAGCCTTTGCTGCTCCACCTAGAGCCGAGGAGAAGGAGCTGGGTTTGTTGTGGCTCATCCAGCAGTGCTGGAGACTTCATCTTTAGTGTAAAGTGCATTGAAATCAGCACCTCAAACACAAGAGGATGGGAGTGGGCAGAGCCATTCATACCAACCTGAAATGTGGTCAGCACAGAGGAGTACTTTGGAATTGCTTTGCAGCCCAAGGGAAAAATGAGGTATCGGGTCTTGACTTGAAACTGCAGCAACAACCCGAGCACCCAGCCACCACAGAGCTGCCTTCTTTCTTTTTTCTTCCCATTCATAAAGCTGGAAATGCTTTTAACCCCAAACCACAAGAAATACCCCTCATGATACAGCCCAAGCAGATGGAAGTGAAAAAAAGGAGCAAATGACAGGAATGGTGCAAATATAATTAGTGCCTCCCTTCCGCACCCCCCGCCCGCCCCAATGATTATTACATTTCTGTACAACAAGATGACGAACAGTCAGCACTGAGTGAAATGTGTGCGTAATTTTTCATCCCCCCATGCCTTGTTTCCCCAGGCACTTTATAAACTCCGTAATGAAATGCAGCCACCTGGCACACAGCACGCTGCCTAGCAGTGGGAGAGAAGGGAAACTTGAGTCAAGGATGCAGAATAAGTCCAGCACTTTTCTAGCTATGATCCTTCAAGCACTGCAATGAAAGGAATGTGATGTTTGTTCCTACCTGTGCAACCTCTCTGAACCGTCCCTGGCCACTGGAAAATCTGTACCAAAACCCCAAATACCAAGTCTTTGCTCCATGAAACAGGAATGTGGAGTCTCACATGGAACTTGCTAGAAAAATGCTGTGCACCTGGGCAAAACAACCTATTTCCTGAAGCTGCTCAGCCAGAATGATTGCTTCACTTTGCCTTATCACATGCATGGTGGAAATGTTCCATTTCGTCCAGGTAGAAGGGAGCTCCAGTACACCCACAGGCTACTAAATCTATGGTTTCCTACCAGAAAGCATCGTCAAGGCAGATCTAGAAGTGCGCTGCCAACTCCAACTTGTATCCTAGAAGTTTCCATCGGCCCAGGGCAGCCCTGATCATGAAACAGAGCTCCTGGAAGCCCACCAGCTGAGCCAGACTGGGTAGCAGAGAGAGGAGGAGGGGCAACCAGCACAGTTGATTCAGCACTGACCATGTGCAGCCAGTCTTTGAGGCCAGCCAGCTGCTTGAGTGCTGTAATCATGATGAAAGCAAATGGAGATTAAAGCTATTGTCCTTCCCAGCTGTAATCCTCTGGCATGCTGGAAATGGCCCAGGGTAGGTCCCACCACGCTAGGGTGACTGGCATGCTCCTGCCTGGGTGGGTGAGGTTTAGTGGCCCACCTGCCCCGTGGTTTGTGAAGCATGGGATGAAGAACAACGAGCCTTGCTGTGTGCACGGGTCACTAAACCGTCCTCACTGCAGCCTGGGGGGCTCAGGGGTTTTAGCATCTCTCTGGAGATGAGGAACTGGGTCCTGCAGAGTATTGCAGGTCGGTGGGCTGTAGTGTTCAGTATCCAGGCTGGTCCTTGTGCTGTGGTGTAGCAGCTGGCATAGCACACACCAAGCTGGATGGCTGTCTGTACTGGGAATTCATTGCAACCAATTAGTCCGATTTTCAATTATCTGAGAGAACGAACTTAGCTAATTAAAGCCTAATTACATTTTGCCTGCTTCTTCAGCTGTCTTGTCCTATTAAACCTGCATTTTGGGACGCAGTGAGGCAAGGGGGGAGTACTCACAGCTGCATGGAAACCTGTAAGATGCGAACACTTGTGGGGCCTGCCAGAAAGGATGGCTCTGGATTTAACCCCACATGCATGAAAGCTTGAGCCATGCCAGGGCAGAGAGCCAGCATTGGGCACCAGCCAGGCAGCTGGCATGGACAGGGAACAGTGCCCTGAGCTTGCTTTCATGCACACCTCCTGTTCCTGGAAGGTGCAATGTTCTGCACAAGCACCTGTATCCATCCTCACACCCATGCTTGTGCGCCAGCCTCAAACAATACCAGAAGACACCCTAAGGTAACAAAACCGGCTCTTTAATGAAGAAGCAGAGTGGTGTAGCTCTGCAGTTCCAGCCCCTTTTCCAGAAAGGTCACTCTAGTTGCCTGCTGCCACAGGGTAGATGTTTCTCCTTTTTGTTGATTACTGCCTTGATCATCTCCACTTCCAGGGTCACATCCACAGTTAGAATGAGGTGGTAACTCATGTCCTCGCAGTATTGGAGCCTTTCAGGAGAACTGGAGCATCACAGGAAGGATGGATCTTGTCTCCTTTCCCCCTAGAGTCACCCAGAGCAAAGCCAAAAGTGGTGGTGTTCACCAAAGGCACAAATCAGCAAGGCACCCCTGGTGCTGCATAAATCATAAACAGCCAGGGAGCCCACCCAGAAAGAAAGGGCAGATCTGACAAGGGATTCTGGTGCCTCATCTCACAGCTCCTTGCTAGGAAAGCAAATCCACCTGCAGAGGTAGTATCTTCAAAGTTGTCACTGGGGCAGGAGAACCCTATTCATCCGAGAAGCATGTTCAGACAGGTCTCATTAACTCAAAAAGAGGAAATTCGTTTGATTTAATAGCTGCTCCCTGACAGCACCCCAACAGAGAGCACGTTGTTATGGCCAGGACTTGTGATCCTGGACAGCTGAATACCACAGGCTGACAAAGAGTGCCAAAGCCACTGCCTTCACCTTGAAGTCACCTGTGACCTGCAGCCAAGATTGCCGCGCAGACCCATCTCTCAGCTTCTTGCACCTCTGTGCTAAAATCTTTGTCATTAGCAAGACATTTTTGCTTTGTTGTTGATTAGTCTGCCTTAAATTAATGATGTGAAAACGTCATCCACACTAATGAGCTTCTGGGAAAGATGGGAGCTGCAAAAGCATCTCTGAAGCTAGACTTCTGTTATACTCACAACCTGAAATACATGTGGATGAGCAGTGTTCTTCAGATCAGAGACAGTCACGTTAGATACATAATCATGCCTTTGAGCGTTGCCAGTACCCCCGCCACTTTCCAGCATGTTGACAGTGCTGTCTTCGGGGATATGCCAAACTACACTGATTGTTGGCAACATTCTGCTTTTCTCTTAACTGAATTTTCCATAACTGTGTGCTCATGGAACAAACAAGTCCAAGAAATTGCCTGTCTCTAAAATCAGAGGAGCACAAACTTGACCAGACTGCTGGGGAATTGCTTGGCTAAGTCATCTTAATGGGGGAACTAGTGTGAAGGATGTATCCAACACCATGGAACAGGCAGTTATCAAGGCTGTTGAGGATATTTTGTGCTTCCCTGTGTTCACAGTTTTTCCAAAGATGTATTCTCTGGGATTAAAACCAGGGGTTTCCAAACCCTCATTCATGCTTGAGAAAACCAAGTTGGATTGAGAAAGCCAAACAACTGCTTTAAAGACATCAACACTTGCATGTAAATCCATCAAATCTAATGAGATTCTCACCCTGCGCAGACAGCACAGTCCAAAGCAACGTCCTTGAATGCTCTGTGGTCTTCTAACTCTGTCATTTTGCCACTGCCTAGGGACCGTTCGGGTCAGGTTGTTGGCACAGGTCTGAACCATACCAAGAACCATTCTCACCAGTTGACAGTATCATCAGTCATGTTCCAGCGCCCAAGAATGTTCCTGGCACTGTTTATTTTCCCAGTACAGATAGAGCTGTAAGACCCATGGTTTAAACAGAGGACTCTAAACGCTCACACAATCCCATAACAGCTCTGATTTGGCAAAGAGCAAGAGGAACAACCCGCATTTATTTGGAAGTGGGGAGCTTTCGGTGCCCTGAGTTTTGTGGTGAGTGCCAAGTGCTCTGTATATCTCAGCAGGGAGCAAGCCCTGTGCCAGGCTTGCAGCTCCAGGCAGGCTCAAGCATGGGGCCAGGGCAGGACAGGGGATCTGAGGAGTTCCAGGCCAAAATACCATCAGCAGCCACAGCAGCAAAGCAGCTTGGAAGACACAGAAACTGGGAAACATTTCTCTTTCAAAGAGAGAAACTGGTAGGTAAAGTCTCCAAAGCTGTGAGGCAACACTGGCTCTTGAATTCTGTCATCGTTTGGCCTCAGTTCTCCTTTGAGTACCTGGCTCTCACGGCATCAACTTATCCCTCTCTGGCAGAGCTAAGGGACTACGGAGGCTCTATCTGGAGACTAATGGCTCTCACACAGCCTATACAAGAGAACCATGCTGAGCTGCAGCAGGGATTTATGGACCGGTGTTCCTGAGTAATCGCACTGCATAGTTCAATCCATCTCTCTGCTAAGTGAACCCCTACATGCCCTGCTTCAGCCTCCTTAACAGAAAAGGGGCTCACAAAACTGCTGCTGTAACCCACACTAAATTAAAACTCAATGCGTGGATCAGCTGGACAAACCTGACACACTTGCTGGAGGGGATGGCGTGGGAGGGGAGATGGAAGTGGCTTTTTGTCCAGTTTTGTCCATTAGGATGGCAGGAGGGGGACACAGGAGATTTCCATTCTTGCTTGATGGGTGCCCCTTTGGGGAGCACAGCAGCCTGGAGGCCTTGCCAGAGCTCAGGAAACCTGTGTTTTCTTCTTAGGCCTGGAAAAGTAGTCTGTGACCTCCTTTTCAGCCCCAAACTTCCCGCCTCATCTTGGAGACCACCTTTGGAACCTTCATCCCTTCAGATGCAGGTAACTGTAGGCAGGCTGTGAACTGGGATCGCAGCATCTTTCTGTGGGCTTGGCTGGGTTGAGGGCTTGTCTGTGACTGCTCTCTTGTGCATATACACTCGGAGAGACGCGTGTGTCCTTCCCGTTAGCCAGCTGGGCACATGCCTGAAGCCACGCCAGAAGCCTGGCAGGGAAACCAGGTGGTGGTGGAGCATCCCAGATCCACCCAAGCGCGGGGTCCAGCCCCTCACTCCCATCAGCACTCAGTTTCGGACCTGTGGAGATCCACTCCAGCCATTCCCCAGGCTTTTCAGGGAAATGTGTGTCTGGAACAACCTAGTTCCCTCTACCTACCTACAGAACAAGCCCAGAACTGCCAGACGAGAGACAGGAAACTGCTGCTTATCTAATTTGATTTTATTTTACTTCTTTTTTATTTTTTGGGCTCTCAAAAACGTGTTCAGTCTGGATTGAGGTTACAACCTGGGTAATGCCTCCCTGCCTAAAAAAAAAAGCTGTTACCATAACAACCTAACTCTGCACTTCATTACCATGGCAATTCTCAGGAATTATTAAATACTGTGTATGTTTGGTGCACGCGCTCCAGTACATCTGGTGCCAGGCTCAGGTTGGGATCCTCCCTACCCCCTAATCTGCTTGTCTGTCTCATCGTGGTTAACTCTTTCATTGTCCTCAGCCAAGGCAGGGAGGAGGGGGTATCATTTTGGGACTTTGGTTTTTCCCCACCGCAGGCAGGACTTTATGACCAGGGTTGCTGGGTTTTCTCAGGTGGGTCAAGCCACCTCTTTACTTCTCTGATTGTAAAATCAGTGATTACAGAGGTAGAAGTTTTCTCTTTGCAGGCAGGCTGCTCAGTGGGGGGAAATGCTCTCACACTTGCCTTTCTTTGCTGTTTCCCTGCTCCCTGTCTAGAAATAAGAAATTCTAGCTGGAAAAGAGTCACAGCAAGTGGCGACCAGCCCAGAGACAGAGAGCTGTTCCTGAGGGAGGATTGTGGAGGTCCAGTGCAGGTTGCTCTTGTGGGGGGTCAAGAAGCAGTTCCCCATTAGCAGGATAACTTGATTGACCATGTACTGCCTAAAATCATGATTGTTTTCAGAGGAGGGATGCAGACTGGATGGACCAGTGACTCAGACCAGTGTGGCCAGTCCCACAGGATTGAATTGGTATCTTGTATTTCACTGCTAGGAGATGGTTTTAAATGAGACTCAATGGCCGGTCCTTGCTCTGATCCACCTAAGCATCTCCCTTCTCTCCCTGTCCCTCTGCTGTGCTTTATAGCCAGCAGTGTCTCTTAGTCATATTTGTACAGCTCCTGGCACCCCAGTGACGTTCTGTAAGCTAACATGCTACAAGCAACAATTAAAAAGATTAAATCAAAATAACATTAAACCAACCTCGTTCAAAAAAAAATGCTTAGATTTTCTTGGGAGCCCGTACCCTCTTGTGAGCTTAAGCTAAACAAGTAGGCGTGAGATGAAATAACGTAGCTATTCGTGGGGAAAGGCAGCAGAAAGAGCTATTATGGTCTACTTTCCTTACGCAAGCCCTGGAGTAACCACCTCACCCTCTGGCTGCAGGACTCATGCCTCTGGGGCAGGGCAGCTGGGTTTTGAGGGTCTGAGATGGCAGCTCTTCCCCCGAGATCTGGGGAGCATTGTGGTGCCCTCAGCACCCTCTCTTCCACCAGGCATGACCTGCATGGGTATCTGCTCCCTGCAAACAGGATGGGGAAGGAATCAGGGGAGTGAAAACAGCAATAATTACTTCACCTCAAGAGGGTCATTAGACCCCAAATCTCTAACCCAAGGGCTTCCCTCACCATGCCAGCCCTCCCTTGCCTTCCTTCTGGTCTCCCCTTGCCATCTCAGAGCTGACATCAATCTTCCAGAGATCTTCTTTTCCCCAAACAATTCCTCCTCTCAGTGGGGTAATCAGCCTTTTATCGGGAATCTAACAGGATGGGGACTTGTGTGCAAGTGTCCTAAACCCACTCCAAGCAAGGCAGAAGCCCAGTGACCCCCTGGGGACACATGCCATCTAGTATGGCAAATGTAGATGGTGCCCACCAGCTGCTTCACTGTGCAGACACTCTTCTGTTGGTCCACACCACCTGGTAATGTAGACGTAGCCCTTATGGTTCAGGAATGAGACACAACATGAGCAGAGGCAATATAAAGTTGGGCTCTTGCCCCAAGGGGTCATGTGGAAAGTATTCCCTCTCTTAACTGACTCTTGAACAAGCTCCATCTGCCCCAGAAGGTGCCCAGCTCTCCTTTACATTGCTCCTCCACCTCATGTATACATGACCCTACTGCCGTTGACTTTTCTCCTTTCCTCTGGAAGACTCCACAGCACAAAAGGGACAAAGACCCCCACGGCCCACTCCTAGATGTGGTCTCTAAGGAAAAGTTGGTGGCTATATGGGATTGCAGAGCCATAGAATCATAGAATACTTAGGTTGGAAAAGACCTTTAAGATCACCAAGTCCAACCATGTTCCCCCACTGGGCAGCAGGACCCCTCAACAGACACCAGCTCTTGCAGTCCCTGGGAGAGCAAGGCAGGTAGGGGCTGCTGAGATAATTTGATCGCGTCATCACTCAGGGCATTGCTGTTAAGGTGATTTTGATACGTTCTGTGGATTAGCAACTTCTCCTATGCCTTGCTTGCCTTGCTAACACTGGAAGGTTTCTTCCGTCATCTCTGAATTCTCCCTTGTGCCAGGGCCACGGCTGGTGGATGGATTGTCAAGAGACACCAAATGCCAGCTTACAGCAGAAGCTGGACGGGAGTTTAGTGAGTACTGGGCTGCCCTCTGATAGCACAGCGACCTGGAGATGCAGTTACACATGTAGGTTATACCTGCAGCTACGCTCCTAAGTGTTTGCAGAGCTGGGTCATCGTACGCACTGGTGTTATTTGCATCTCACCCTGATGTCAGGCTGTGCTCCCCCAGTGGGAGAGGTTTGCACTCACATGCAAAGAGATCAATGGCTGTAACACCCCCTTCAGCAGCAGGGGTCAAAATCCCCTTCCATGCTGCTGTGTGAAGCCACTTCTCCGTCTGCCGGCAGGGCAGCAAACCCTCCATGCTGAGAAGGCTGCTCAGGTATGCAGACCTACAAGCTGCTCATAAAAATCAGAGCCCTGCCTCTTCAGTCATGTCACTGGCACCAACGGGGCATTTCAGAGCTTTGAATCCCAAATTCTGCTCCTGCTGCCACATTGTCTTTGCGCTCTTAAGGCGTTACAGACAACAGGTTATTGGAAGCAACCAGTGCCAGCGCTGCACTGGTCCTGCTCTGCGTGGGGTTTAGTCCACCAGTACCCTGTGGGAACGTTGAGGAAGGTGCTCAGCAAATATTGATTAATTACCAAATGTACTCTAATCTTGTTCCTCCTTCTGGGAAAGGCAGAGAGCTGTTCTTCTGGATTTACATCCAAGGAGACCAGATCATCATCTCCTCCAGTATCCAGGACTGCTTTCCCACTACAGAAGTGGACCCAGCAGGAATATTGTTGGCGCAACAAAACTCAAATTATTTCCATCTCACACCCACAGACAGAGCTGCAATTCCATCAGAGAACAAAGGTCAGGAGTCCTCCTCCTCACACACGATTTAGTTTTGACAGCTCATCAGGATCAGAGGAGCTGGAGATTTTAACTCAGAGGCTGAAATCTTGCTTTGCAAGAGGCTCTTGGTGCATCTTATGAATCTCTGCTTCAGTACTGTGCAGGTATTTAACACAAGCCTGAAATACGTAGTTCCTGACGAATTTATTTGCTAGTGCTGACTGATACTTGCCTGTGAAATATGTATGGTCACTTCTGCTTTAAAGAAATATCTCTAATTAGAGTTCAATTGGAAAGTGGGGTGATTATATCTGGAACTAGGATTGAAATACCTGAACTCCGCGCACACACAGAGAAAGAAAAAGACGACAACACAAAATTCTTTTGAAACAGGTTCTTTTTTTTCCTGAATGTTCACCAGTTTTCAAAAAACTACAAAAACCTCAAGGACTATAACAATATATCACTTGGAAAAAAGGCTGTTGTGTACAAAAACAAGCATGCTTTTGTTTGGGGGTCAGAGCCGGGTATTGTATTTATCCGGATTCTTTTCTTCCTTCAGCGTAGTGTGGAAGAAGAAAGTACCAGTTTATTTAACAGGATAGCTCAGAGAAATAAGGAAGAACATGCTTTCCCCTTTACAAAACTCGACCAGAAGACGCGTGTTTGAGGTCCGGAACACAAGCAGACAAACACATTTTGTAGCATGCAGACTTTGTTGTACGACCCACACAGCACTTCCCTTCCCCTGCCCCATGGTCAAAGAAGTGGTCCTTGCCATGCAGTTTGCTTTCCCTTTAGTTTGGGGCTTTTTTTGTTTTCTTTTTGTAGTCAGTTATTTGTCTCTTTTTTTTTTTTGCCTTTTTTTTTTTTTCTTAGCCCTAAATCCCAGGTAGCGGTATCCAAGGTAACAGCAGAAAAGAGTCCAGATCTGCACATTATCACTGTTTCTGCAAGTTTCATGCAAAACTTAAGCCATTTCTGCATGCAACACGATGCTGGTCATTTATTGTGCTTCATACAGCTCTGGGGAGATGTCCCCGTTCACCACGACAGAGTTTGTTGACTGGGAAGCACAGGTTTGCTTTCCCATGGACACAGAGATATTAAAAGACCCCTCCCCACCTTTCCACTCCCCCCCAGCTGCCCCAAACGCATGGGAATTTGCATCTCAGCACCAGGTCCAGACAGTTCACTTGCCTACAAAAGCCCAGTAGCTTCAGTAAAGTCCCATGATTGCAGCTCCCACATCCTTGGACGGGCTTCGGTCCTTCACCAGAAAGTTAATCATGCTCTCCGACTTGATTAGCAAGTTGCAGCCCAAAAAGAAGATGCCGAACATCACAGTCAAGGAGAGGACACAGAGGACAGCGATCTGCACCACCCGTGTGATGTAAAGGCTCCTCTCGTCGGGTGCCAGGACCGAGGAGCCGCCGTCGGTCGCCAGCACCGAGCTGGTCCCATTGCAGCAGGCCATGAGCATCCCCAAGCCCTGGGTCCTGTTGGGGTAAGCTCCCTGCTCTAGGAGAGTCTGGTTGAAAAAGGAGCCATTCATGGTCTATGCGTGATCCCAAATCTCCGGGGAAAGGCAAGAGGAAAGCTCGCTGTCCCCCTGCCCACCCCTCACATGCCAGGGCTCGGCGCTGCAGGCCGGTGGGCTCTGAGCCACCTCCTGCCTTTCTTCTCCCAACACCTCGGATGGAGGGGAAACTTCCTCGAGGCTGCGAGCGGGTGGGAAGCCAATTTGTGCCGCCGAGGGATGGCTCGTTCCCGGACCCCTCCTGGCACAGGCAGCGTTAGCACAACCCCCCAAAGAAACAAAAAGAGAGAGAGGGAAAAGGCGAAGGGGACACAGGGGAGAGGAAGGCAGCCGAAGATGCCCCCATGCCTCCTGCCCTCGCCGCTGCCCCGAAGCTGCCGCCCTGGAGCGCAGGGCAGGGCACAGCCCGATCCCCGGGGCTCTCCCGCAGGAGGCAGAGCCGATTCCTGCCGGCTGGGAGCTCCACAAATGCAAGTTCCAAGCTGAAGTCTTCACCGTGTTCAAAGAAAAAACAGCAACTCCACCCCCTTCCAGCCTCCCCCCAGGACCGCCTTCCTCCCCCTCCACGCTCACCCGGGCTGCCCACACCTTCCCCACACGTCTGCACCCCCCCTCTGCCCCGCCACGGGTGCCCGCACCCACCCCTGTGCCACCCCCCTAAGGCCCTGCGGAGCGGCACCTAACTCATCCTCATCCTTCCCCCCAGCTCCCCCCTCCTGCTCCCAAAACCAGCCCGCAAGGTTGGTGTTCGTCCTGGGCGGCCGGCAGGTCCCCGTCCCCCCCACGCAGGCCCCCCCCCGTGAGGCTCAGGTCAGAGCTGCTCTCCCCGATCCCCGCTTGCTGCTCTCTGCCACCCACTCCTTCTCAGAGCAGCGCTGGCCCAATCCAGCCCGGTCCACCCCCAGCTCTGCTCAGCGATGCCTCCCCTGCACTTCCAGATGAGAGCCAGATCCATCCCCCTCCCTGCATCCTTGTCTTCCTCAGGCTGAGGGGTTTCTCCCCGGGCACCTCTGTCTCCTTCTTCTCCCCCTCCCGCTCCTTTAGCCCCTTCGAAGGGGAGCACTGCCACGCTGCACCCTGATCTCTCCCCGACACCCCTTCCTGCCCAGCTCTGGGTCCTACGGCAGCATCACTGCTGCACCCACAGCAGACCCTCTCCCTCGGCCCCGCAGCCCCACCGAGGGAATCCCAGCGGAATTTCCATCATCGCTCCCCTCTCCTTGTCTGCGCAAGATCCCGAAGTGAAAGCACCACTGGGGGGGATCCAGCTGTGTCGGGCTCAGTCCCGACCCTGCCCGTCCCAGGTCTGTGCCCGTGGAACTGCCATGTCCCGGCTTTGCCCGGTGGTGTTTGCCGGGAAACGTGTCTGGATGGCACAGAACAGATCACTCTGGAGCCACGATGGGGGGGCCTTGTCCTGATTTAGCTGTGTACATCTCGCTTTCTTTGCTCAGCCCCTGGAGGGGATTTTAATAAACCTAAATGAGAATGGATAAACTGCAGCTAAAGGCAGGAGCGTGAGGCTGGCTGGCTGAGGATGGAGGGTGGTGTGGTAGAGAGAGTGGCGATTTTGATTTTCCTTTTAGGCGGCTGGGACCCATGTCCCCGTTCTGCTGCTGTGGTTTTAGGGGCTTGAAAACCATTTGGCTTGGGTTTTACTTGTTGCTTTTTCCTCCTCGTTTTGCACATGGCGTTTCTCTCCCTTAAGGGCTGCCTGGGCTGCAAGGGCAGTTTGCAGCAGAAGCACTTGCGGGAGGGCAATGGAAAGCCCTGATGGAACAAGAGCATCTGCTCGTGTTTAACCTGAGGGGCAGGAAAAATCCCCACGGGAAAGCAGAGTATGGCAGGTGCCCCAGCCCGGGTGGGAGCTCCTCTCCACCGCTCACTCCCAGACTGAAGGAGTTTCTGCTCCCTCTGGTGGCTCCAGCTCCAGCCTCTCCCTGCGCACCCAAGCATGGATGTGGGCTTCTGCACCCATGGCTCCTGGGTCACAGCCTGCGGTGACGGGACAGCCGGGGCCCTGGGGCCGCTCAGCTCTCAAACGCCCCTGTCTGCTTCTTGCTTTACTCCAAACAGGGACTTCAATACCCAGAGCATCCCATTATCACTTACACAGCGCCCAGAGTTAAACTCATGGTGATGTTTTCAGGCCAAGCAGCACCTTCTTGCAGTTGGCAGGGAAATTCAGTCCACATGTGCTGAATTAAGTTCATGCCATTCCAGTCCTCAGGCAGGACGAGAGCTCAGGCAGGTGCAGGCTTGACAAACACTTAATTTTGTGACTTTTTCTCCTTCTTCAGAGTTTCTGCACCATGCTGGAAGCAAGGGTTGGAGCATCGTGGGGAGTTTCATGGCACGCAGGGCTGCGTGTCCCTTTGGAGCACTTGCTAGTTCAAGCAACCAGTTGCTTGGCAGGACGAGTGCCCCAGCACAGGGGGCTGCAAGATCGATGGCAGGTCACATCTGTGGGGTGTGCAGGGCCAAGCAGGGCTCCCATGTTTCTCTCTATAGAAACTGAAACAAGTCATTGTCATTGCTTCCATGAAGCATCAGGTGTGCTCACAGGGTGCTACAGGGACAGGCTGCCGTGTGGCCAGAAAACCCTGCACAACAGGGAAGGGCCATGCAGATGGCATTTCCAGGCAAGGAGGGAAGGATCCATGCAGGAAAAGCAGGAATTTGAATGTCCTAAAACTGGCTAACAGGATCTGCAGCGAGAGATGGCTCCGGAATCTGGAGCAGGGTGAGACCAAGAGCCCCCCAGAAAGCAGGTTTGGGGTTGTTATTGACGTCCCAGCCAATGTGCAGCCCTTTCTGACATTGCATGAGGGTCGATGGGCTTCTCCTAGTCCAAATCCTCATTAACAAGTCTTGAGGAGGGAGTTGGAGCCCAGGAGGGGCTGAGCAGAGCCCATGCAGCCATGGGAGGGCAGCAGCACCCCGCAGGGACGGTGGGGCTGAGTGGGGAAGCAAAGAGGCATCAAAACTTCTTTTAATGCCAAGAAAAGTCCCCGGCTCCTGAGGCTAAGTCCCCACCTCCATCTCACCCTCTCAAACACCATCATCTCTCACTGAGAGCCGTAGGGCTCGGGGGCAGATGCCGTTATCCCCATCTCCCCCTGGCATGGGGCTGGTTCTTGCCCAGCACCTTGCACATCGCCCCGCAGCTTCGGGCACTGCCAGGCTGCAGCTGCAGCTCTCGGCACCCACGCGAGCTCGTTTTCTGCTGCCTGGTGTTTCTGTGTGCTGGATCGTCCTGACCCAGGGTTGTGTCATTACTGTCCCCAGCCGCTGTCACCCAGTGGGAGGGAGCAGCCCAGGGCTCCAGGGAAACAGCCCTTCTCTCCCTTTTGCCCTCCAGCCTGTATTTTCAGTGCCTCAGTTTCCCCATCTCCAAGAAGGACCTTGGAATTCCAGGAATTCCTCCCTTCAGGAGGCACCCATAAGCAGCTCCAGCATTTCAGTGGGGACAATTCTTGTGCAGATCCAACTCCCTGTATTTGCTCGGTACAGAGGCAATTTCTGAGGACACAGAGGGGAAAACCCAATACAAGTAAGAAGAAAATCAGGTCCAAATTATCTGACCCAAAGCTGAACCTCCCCCTCCCTGCGATGTTGGTGTTTATAACCAAACCACTGGTGTCACCAGGTCCAGTTCTTGGCTGGAACTCGCTCGGCTCCCAGCTCCGTTTCAGCAGAGATACTCCCATTTGCACCAGTGCTCTGGGCAGGGGAGCTGAGACCCCACACTTTCGTGTCCGCATGTATTTGCTCTATTTCCTCTTAAATCCTTGAACTCAGAGGCAGCTCAGACTGGGTTTAAAAGCCAGGCTGCCTTTCATGCAAGAGTTAATGAAAGGAGGGAGTGAGCAAGACTTTGCAAGGAATTAAACCCAGGCAAAAGAGCCTATGGGAAAGAGCCTGTTACCAGCCCCAGGGCTGTAGGTCACCAGTGCCGTGTACTGGCTGCCAGGGTTTATTAGGTCCTTGTCTGAGCTGAGAGAGCAAAAAAAAAAGCATGAGGAGCTGCAGGCAGAGGGAGCGGGGGTCCTCCCTGACTCAAACTGAGTGACAGACAGCGCAGTTTCCTCCGGCAGGCCCCGCTCCCCGTGCGTGTCATGCACCCGGACTCATGATTCATCTCCTGGAAAGGCTCAAAACCTCTGGCCACCCCAGAGCTGCTCTCCATCGCTCACGCCGGGGCTGCTCCAAGCAGCCCCCCACGCTCGGGGCTCGGAGGAGAAGATGGGAAAACTCTACGCGGCTCTCGGGATCCTTGTGCTCTGTGCTGCTGGCGGCTGGGGTAGGTTTATAGCCCGTAGCGCTGTCGCTTGCTTAAAGCCAGGTCATTTAGTGATTATACTGCCTGTTATTTCCCCAAATCCCAGGGCTTTCTGCATTCCTAGGGTCTGTGATTTCCCAGGAAAATTGCTCGGGGCAGGGGGGAGCTGGCAGCCTGAAACCTCGGTGTGTTCCCGAATACAAAGCAGAGCTCAAGCCGGTTGGGCTTCAGCTGGGTCGGGGCCAGGAGGGCTTCTCAAAGAAGTTATAGAGTCAAGACATGGTTTGGTGCGTTATTCTCGCACTGGGTGCGGCAAGTTCTCTACCTACGCTGTGTTTGGCTCTGGGTACTGGTTTGTAATGGAAGGACTGGGGTGTGACTTGGGCTCCGTCCTTAATAAACAGAAAATACGCCGGGGAAGTTTGCAGGGCAGGTAGTCGCTGTATCCATGTCATTTTAAGGGCAGGGAGTGTATTTAAGTCAGCACTGCTGTCTTGCATTATTTTTTTCTCATGCTACTTTGGTGCTTTTCTTTAAAAACTCTGATTTCTGGCACCGGGTGATTTAGGAAAAATGTAGTTTGTATTTATAAGAAAAAAAAAATTCCGATGTCTGAAGCATAGAGAAGCAGCCAAGAGAAGTGTTATCTCCTCCCCAGGTGCGTTTCCGGGGCTCAAAGTAAATCCTGCCACTGCAAAATGGTTTTTATAAATCAGTCCCTTTGTTTTCGAGGCCAGACTCGAGGGGTTTGGGGGTTTTGTTCTGTCGAAAGAACGCCAGACTGTGGTGAATTCCTAGGAAGAGCCTGAGGCTCCGATCTACTGCCTGAGCGAGCTGTCATCAGGGCAGGACACAGGGTAACCCCTGGAAGAGCTGGAGTTGATGGAGCTGCACTCTGGGGCCGTGCAGGTGATTTCTCCGGTCCTGTGCGTTGGTGCTGAGCTCAGGTTGGAGCATCCTCTCTCTGGGGAAGATGCTGGCAGACAGGGAGAGGTTCAGAGAAAAAACACAGTCCCAGGATGGTGTGGGCAGGAGATCAGCCAGAAAAGCCCAAGTTCTTATCACTGAGTCAAGCAGAAAGGCCAGAGAGGATGTAGGTATGGTTTCTGTCGTATCTTTAGCAACTTTTCTGTGTGCACATTCTTGCTCAAATTGGAGGAGAAGGAAAAAACAAAGCGTGTGGCTGGTTCAGGCATACGTAGAGGGGGTTATTTGGAGTGCAGACTGGGGACTGAGTAATTTTCAGTAATTTTCTCCAGCCAGGGAAGGGTGATGCTCAGCCAGAGACGTCTGGGGTATTTCGAGTGCATCATTTCACATGGCTCGGGGCCACAGCGCTCCCCAGCCCCAGGCGGGTGGTTCCCATGCTGCCCAGTTTATCTCCCACTCCCCTGTATTTTTTGGGCTAGGATTTCTTTTATTTTTTCTTAAAGCCTGTGTCTTTAGGATCAGATCGTTATGTGAGACCAGTTGCTTTCATAGTAAAAAAAATGCAGCTTTTGGGCTTGGGTTTATTATTTTTATGGCTGGAAAAACAAGCCCGAAAAAATTTTTTTTTAAAAAAAAAGGGGGGAACTAAATACCACAGAATTTATTAGTTTAGGCTGTGCTGGGATCTTTTTAACCTGCTCACAGCCGAGCAGCGTCCTGAGCCTGGGAAGCACCGCTGGGCACTTTGGGCACAATTTGAGGGGGTTCAAGCTGCAGCATCCTCCGCTCTCCTCCGCTGGTGCTTCTGCTCCTGCATCACCCCAAGGCCCCCCCTCACCGCCTCCCTCCTGACCCCGCTCCCTGCCTCCAGCCACACAAGCAGCGCTGGAAATGCCAAAATAGGGACATTTCCCTGCAGTGAGGGGGGTGAGGCTGCCTGCCCGCAGCAGGACAAGACGCATGTTTGGATGGTGATAACTGCCCCTGTGTTAGCGGGATTTCGGCCCCTTCCCAGGGGGAAGGGATGGCCCTGCTCCATCCAACCCTGGGTTACCTGCAGCTGAGAATGGTCCTGTATGGTGCTGGAGGCTGGGGAAGGGTCCTCCATTTCCAGGCACATGTCTTGGTCATGGAGTGATGGGGACCACAGGGCTGCGTGAGTTTGGGGCAGACACCCCTGGGCTGGGGCTTCAGGCAGCCCAAGAGGGTGGGTACCAACCTGCAGGGACCCCCCGGGCAAAGCCACCGCTGCCAGCAGTGGCCTGGTGGCACAATGTGATGGCAGAGCCCAGGGCAGCCTCAGGCATGGCAGCATCCCTCCCGCAGGGACCCTCCATGCTGCAGACCCATCTCTGCCCAGGCAGGACAGCCTGGCTTGTGGCCCTTGTGCCAAAATCAATGAGAAAATTGGGTTTACATCTCCTGCATGGAGGGGGGACACCAGATCAAGGACCCCTGGACTGTGGGGTGGCAGCAGGAGGGGAGGAGAGGAAACCACGGGGCCCAGAGGCTGTGCACAGGCAGGAGGTGATTTGTACCAAATGCTGGGGAGCAGATGAGCCTCCAGCCCAGAGGGAGAGTCCTGGGGCTCATTAGCCCCAGAGCTCAGGTTTTGTGGCGTGAGGAGGCAAAGCGGAGGTGGCCAGGGGCTTGGCCAGCAGATACAAGCTTGGAAATCCTCCATGTTGTGTTTCAGTGCATCCGGGTCTTGCTGAGACCAGGGTTAACACTGCACAGGGGAAACTGAGGCAGGGAGCAGCTGAGGGACTTGGCCCAAGTCATGGAGGAAACCTTGAGATATGATTTGGATCAGTGCATCTCCCATCCTGGATGTTGGGTGAGCCCTGGGTCCTGTCCCCTGGCTGGGAGCGTGGCTGGCATCTCCCCCCATCCCTGACCAAGGGGCCATGGTGCTGGTTCAGGTATCAAAGTATCAGGGCTCCCCAGGGACCTGTGGTTTCAGAAGCTGTTCCCATCTTCGGGCATGTGGCCCTGGGCTTGGCAGCCCTGAGAAGGTTGAGCTGCCAGGGCCATCCCCATCCCCAAGCTGGCTCCCAGCCTGCACAGCACAGCGCAAATCCAAGGCACGTGCCCCATGCTGGGCTGCAGCAGCCGGCTCCTGGCAAGGCTGAAGGATTTCACGTGGAGACGGTGGGAGCAGGCGTGAGAAGCAGGAGCCGGCTCTGTTGGTGCTGCTGCTGCTTTCTGAGAGCCCTTTGCCTTCTCCCCGCTGAGCCCGGGCCACCCAGACCCACCCACCCCAGGCAGCAGTACTGCTGCCAACACATTGCCAAGTGGCCTTGGTGCAGAAAGCACCGGAGATCAACCTGTTGCTCTTTTGGGCAATGCTAAATTTAAAGTCTTTCCCAGGCTCGCAGGCTGCAGACGGGTATTTTGGTGTATGGCGAGAGCTCTGGGAGTGGATACAACCCCAAAACTGGTGCAGAGCCAGGCAGTTGGGTTTTACCCTTTAGTTTAGTTCCGCTGTGTGGGACGAGTGGAGGGTGTGGGTGGCAGAGGTCCGAAGGGGCACACCAGCCCCAGTGCCCCGGGGCACGTCCCCAAGAAGCCGCTGGCCTTTGGGACAGCCACAGTGTGTCCAGCTCGGCCTGTGGCACCGCCCTGGTGCAGACACACGCATCCCTGAGGCTGCACACGTGGCCGCCGTGCACGCTCATGCGCATGCGCTCATGCTCCTGGACTGCACGCCAGCAGACACAAGCGCACGATGCCATCACCGTGGTTCTCCTCAAAGACCTGATGACATCGTTTCACCATTTCCTCTTTTTGCTTCATGTTGCATTTCCTGAGGCTGCAGAGAACGACACTTTTTCTGCCTTCAGCTGCCGGGAAGAGCCCAGGGCAGGGACGGGGAGACACAGGGCAAGGGGGACACCCCAGCACCCACTGCTCCATGCCAGCATCCCCCGGGCTCGCCAGGCTGCAGCGTTCCCCCAGCCAAGCAGGCACATATCTGCGGTCTGCTCTGCCCATGAAATCCGCAAACTCTGCCGAGATGCTCGTGCCCTGGGAGGGGGAGAGAGGCAAGGATGAGACCACCGCAGCCGTGCCCCCAGCCACTCGCTGTATCAGCCGCTGCCAGCGGGAACTGCAGAGCCACACAGTCCTGCCCCGGCATGCACTGGCCACAGCCCTGGGGCCCCTGAGGGCATTTTGGGGCCCTTGAAGCCCCCACATGGACCCACTGGCCAATGTCCTTCACAACTGGTGCCAGCATGTGTCCCCCAAAGTCCCCACTGCCACTTCCACCGACAGAGCCCAACCTTTGCCCAGAGCGTTGGCGCAAACCGCAGCGAGCAAGTTTTCTGGACTCGTGCCCTTTCCTTCCCCTCCTCTCCCTGGGTTTGAACCCGAGCCAAGACCAGTCACTGAGTTTAGTGTCTGCACAAGAAGGCATCGACCTCCCTGCATCGGGGGCGGTGGGAGGAGGCAGCAGCTCTCTGGCTGCCAGCCGGGCTGCGGGTACCATGCTGCACCCCTGGGAATTCACCCCTGCCCCCATCCCTGCTGCCCCAAAATGTCTGCAGGGAGGCACAAGGGGAGATGTTCCCCCGCTGCCAGTGGTGGGGGCTTCACTCCAACACATGTGACACTGCAGGGATGGGGGGACTCTTGAAGGAGCTGGCAGGGGGGAAGTGATGCTCAGCCCTGGACAGGATGAAGCCCAGCTGGTACTGGGCTGGGGAGGTGGTTATAAAAGGGGCAAGGAGGCAGCACTTGGGGTTTGGGGCTGCAAAAGGGGTTAGAGCAGAGCCCTGCTCATGAAGCTGCTGGGTGAACACTGAGACTTCAGCACATGTGTGGGTCTGGGGCTCTGTGGATTGTAACCGCTCTCCCTTTTGCTGTTTCAGGGGGTAACATCTGCACCACCCGCGGGGTGAACTCCTGCAAGCAGTGCCTGGCCGTGAGCCCGCTCTGCGCCTGGTGCTCTGAAGAGGTAAGAGCTGGGGGGGCTGAAGCACGTCCCCGAGCAGGACAGGGGACGTGTAGGAAGGGACGAGCCTTTGGGCTGTGGGATGGGTGCTGGTCCTTGTGTGACAGCCACAAGCTTGGTCTCCATCTGCTCCCACCACATCTAAACAGATTCCTCGGTGGCTTTTGGCTCTGCCCACAGCTCGCAGAGGACGGGGCTCAGGCTGCCCAGTCCTGCCTTGCTCTGAAAACCTGCCCCTTCTCTGGGTGCGGCGGCGGGAGCTACAGCGCGCTGGCTGGGAAACGCTGATGCTTCCGCTGGGAACGCACTTGGTCTCTTAAAAAAAATGCACATTGGAAAACCCAGTTTATTTTTGCTTTGATTCTTGAAAACCCACTGTAAAGCTCTGGTTAAAGCGTTGTCCGAAGAGCAGATTCGTGGCCCGGCGTGCGATAGCTCAGTTGCCACACGCTCAGGAGAGACATCGCTTATTGATTTCAGGTTGGCGCAGGCCTGGGTGCTAGGTGGCTTCCTACAAATCAAGGACTCCTCGGTTAACGCAGGGCAGCATTTGATACACTCGGAGCAAGTTATCTGTTATTTCGCAATCACACTTAATCACTTTTCTTCCTTCGGTTCCCGCAAGCCCCATATACACTTAAAGCGACAGCATCCTTTGTACTGCGCCTGTGCTCTGAGGAGGGGGCTTCACCTGGGCAAGGGTCTTTTGACCTGGGGGTGTGATTTTTAGTATTATAATGAGGCTAGTTCAATTAAGGATACCCGGACCTTGAGCTTACTTGCCAAGTTTTGGATGTTTTCTAAAACATCTTGATTAGCCGTCCTTTCCAGGCCTACTTGCTCCAGGATGTCCTTGTTCTAAGAATGCTAACTATAGATTTTTTTGATTACACATCATTAAATGTTCTTAACAATAAACAATAGTTTATGAAGCGGTTCTAAATTTCTGAGTTAGCCTTCAAGAAGAGGAGTTTAATTGCTGGAAGGGCTGGAAAGGGAAAGGGGGCCTGGTGGGAGGAAGAAAAAACACTGATTAGAAGTCAGGTTTTGGGTTTAAAAGCCTTTTTTTACATTGGAAGGAGATGGGGGTGGGGAAGACAAGGTGCCTGGTTTTGGTTACTGAGCTAAAGCGGATGCGAGAGCCGAGCTGTGGGTTTAAAATAGCCCTGTTTGGGTGCGTGAGAGCCTGGAAGATCTGCCACGCTCCCAGACAAAAATGCTGCCCTTGGGGCCAGTCAGTGGGGTGTAAGAGGAGGGAGTTTCCCAACAGCCCCAGGGCAGAGACAAGGGGAGATGAGGCTGGGACAGAGAGGTGATGAAACCCGCTTCGGGGCTTCGCAGCTGGGAGTGGTCTCCCCTCTGCCAAGGCTTTTCTTGCTTTTGCCCCTCTATCCATGAAACCCTGCTTCCTCTGGCTGCGCCCGTGCCCGTGGTGCCCACCAGGACTGGGAGAAGACCTGGGAAAAAGTGACCCAGGCTGGGAAGTTCTGCTGGATTGGACCTGCGGGGCCCGATGCTTTGGGGTCAGCGCGCATCTGCGGGGCATGCCTCCGCTGTGCCCATCGGATACCACCAGGATCTCGGTGTGAATGAAGATGCTGGTGCTGAGTCTTGGCTCCCCCAGGAAGCGACCGAACTTTGCGGTGTGATAAGGGGCCTCGCTCCCCGCGCCGGAGGGGGAACGGCCGCCTGGGCTGGGCTCGCTCCTTCCCAGCCACCTTCCTGGGCCGGGCTGCTGTCCTGACGCTGCAGCGGGGGCTGTGATGGGGTTGAGTTTTGGTTGGGTATGGTTGTTTTTTTTTTTTTAATCCACATCAGCAAAGGCTTCCAAAAAAGGAAATATTTCCAGTGCTGCTCAGGGCTGTGCTCACGGACAGACAGACGTGACAAGCAGCAAGGGAGCCGTCCCGCTGCCAGCAACCAGCCCCCGGAGAGCCAGGCTATGCAAACTCTGCTCAGCAACCCTGCCTCCAACATCTGGACCGCATTGTCTTAATTACCAAATGAGGGGTTTTTTTCTGTGGGTTTGTTTAATTTCCCTGGGGTGGGGGAGATCTCTGATAGTGCCACCCCCCTCCTCTTTTTAAAGGGGCAGTGCCTTCGTTTGTGCTCCTGCTCCCACTGCAGCCCTCTGGCACCCACGCTGCCTTCCTATGGAGCCTGCGGTTATCAGTTACTCCTGCTCCATCCCGACTTTGGACAGAAGGATTTCATTGTGGTTTCTTGTGATCACTGACCCCACTGAGTGCTGATGCAGAGAATTGAGTTTTATTTCTTTTTCAGAGACCTTGACCAGCCTTACTGACCAATAGGCTGCCCATCCACTCGCTTTTCCTTTTGGAAAAAGTCAGCCAAGCCGTAACACTGAGACGTGGCTCTAAAATCACTTTGGAGATTATCATGGCAGATCTTCCAGGGTCTCACCCACCCAAGGTGTCACCAGCTCTGGTTCCCTTGGAGGAAAGGTGGAGGCAAGGCTAGAGCAGGGTTTGGTTTAGAGAAGCTGCTGGAAAGTTTTAGCTTAATCTGTGGTGGCATCTGTGCTTCGGGTCCTCCCAGGAGCTCTCCTGCAGAGAAGCTGATGCTGTCTGTGGTTGCCTGCAAGATGAAAATGGAGATGCCGTGGGGATGTGTGAGTTCCCGCAGCAAGGGAGCTCGGGGATGGAGCTGGCTCTGCCAGCACCCTGCCTGGCCCTGCCCTCAGGGTTTGGAAGCAGCAATTAGGGGATAAAATCATCAGGTTTCCCATCCTGGAGGGAGCTTGAGCAGATGCTGAGCTGAAACCCCCTTCTCTGCAGTGGGACAGAGGTGGTCAAAGGGGAGGTGGAGCTGGGGAGCATCTCAGCCAAGGGCTGTGGGATGGCTCGTGATAGAGGAGGTAGGAACACGTACCCCCCCCGCAGCACCTCTATGATGCCGTCCGGGCCATGCTGATGGGAAAGTGGGGTTTGTGGGGTGTATCCCAGCGGATGAAGCCCCTGTGCCATGAGTTTGTCACCAGCAACCCTGGGCTGCCTCCAGGTCACTCCTACCTGGGGCTGCATCCACAGGTCTATGGAGACTGGGGGGACAAAAATAGGCTGGGGGCTGTGAGGGCCTCGGAGACAAATGCCCCATCGATGGCGCAGTAACTTTTTCCCTTTGCCTTCTGCAGTAATTTTGTTGCTGGGGAGGCTCCTGTGAGTCCTGAGTCAATCACGATGTTTAGGGCTCCCAGGGGAAGGATTCAAATAGCTTCTCCATGGAAATCTTGCAGTAGGAATGATGTTGTTAATCCCATAAGGTGCTAAGTGTCCTCTGAGGACCTGGGAGTCCCCCTGGATCTCCAGGTATCACGCAGTGCTGCACTTAAAAACCTGCCTGCCCAGCCTGCTTTTCACCCACATATCTTTCCAGTGATTCCACATACACACCCTCGTCATCGTCCCCCCCCCCCCGCCCCGGGACAGGAATGTTCGTGATGGTTGATGGGCTCTGGGATAAACCAGGCACCTCTTCCCGCAGCGGGGAGCCCCGCGGGGCAAGCCTGCAGGGTGGGTGGGTGACAGGGAGCTGATTTAGCGGGGTGCCTTGTCGTCCCCCCTGGCAGCGGTGCCCAGGTGGTGAGGGTGGGAGTGGGAGGCCACGGGGGAGGAACACGCCTGCTGATGTATTTTCTGGCCATTGCGTGGCCACTGTTTCCAGAGGGCTGTAAGCCAGCCAGGGCCTCCTTGACATCATTTGCACTTTTCTACTTGTTGGCTTAAAACAGACAAATTCATTCCTGGGTTCAGCCAGCCCAAATCTGGGCGAGCCCATGTCCTGGATGGGGAACCTCTCCAGTGCTGGGAGGCTGCAGTGTTGGGGTCCAGCTTCCCAGGAGCAGGGAAGGAGCTGAACCAGTGGCACTGGGACTTGGGCAACCCCTCTTTTGCTGCAGGGAAAAGCTGTGCCCGTTCGCTGCAGGACTTTGAATGTAGAAAGATTTGGGCTGTAGGAGGGAGATGGAGAAACCCCTTGGAGGGGGAAGGTGGCTGCTGCCTGGCCGGGAATGCGTGGCAGCAGATCCTGGCAGTGTTGGGCTGGGAAAGGAATTCTTCCTGTATTTGTCTTCCTGAGAAACCGAGGCGACGGGAGCCCTTCTGAATGCCGTGATAAGGGCGAGGAGCCAGCAGCTTTCTAGGAAAGGAGGAACGGGGCTGGAGCCCCACCATGACTCCACACTTTGTGCTTCCTCCCCCTGACAGGCGCTTGATGGCTTCTCCTGCAGCCCCGTTGCCTTTTTGCTCTTTCTCTCCTTTTTTTGGTTCTCCCTTCCCCTGGCTGGCTCCATCCAGCAGGAAGCTGGAGAGCTGGAGATAAGCCCGAACTGTTCTCGGACAGGAACTGAGCGCTGCTTCCTGCAATGGGCCCACCCGCAGCAGGGCTGTTACGTGCTCGCGGAGGGATTTCTGATGGCACGTGTCGAGAAAATTGGGTGAAAAGGAGGCTTGTCTTTTGCCAGAGTTTAGAAAATAATAAAGTCCCAGGCTCTGCCCCTCACCCTCAGCCTGCCACGTTCACATCCCACCTCACCCCTTGCGTAGATGGGCTTTCCTTTTAGCTTTGCCAAAAACCAAACCAAACCTGAGGCTCCAGCTGCTGGGAGCCAGGACGGGGGTTGGCAGGGATAAATTATCCATTGCGCCTTGGTAGGGGTTGCTGAGCTCCCCAGCAGAGCACAGCAGACCCAAACCCACCCTGAGCCCCAGCGGGACTTGCTGATCCTGGATCGCCTCTGCCTGCCACCTCCCTCGAGCAGCGACCATGTGCCCCAAAAAGCCTCTTATCCTGGGCTTGCATTAGGTGTGATAAAGCAGGGGCTCTCTGGGGAAAAGAGGGCTCTCTCTCTTCCTCCTGGCATAACCCAAGGGGTTCCCGCGGGAGCCGGCTCCTGACCACATCCCTCTCCCGCAGGTCATGCCTCAGTCATCCCCGCGCTGCGACCTGCACGCCAACCTCCTGCAAAACGGCTGCTGGCCGGACTACATCGAGTTCCCCACCAGCTCCGTAACCATCCTGGAGGACCGACCCCTCAGCAACAAGGGCTCGGGGAGCTCCACCACCACCCAGATGAGCCCCCAGAAAATCCAGCTGAACCTGCGGCCGGGTAAGAGCCCCCAAACTGCTGCGGGAAGGGGAAATGCAGTGGGAATAACCCAAAGGGCTCAAGCGATGAGTGAGCCACCCCGCTGCCTCGCTGGCCAGGGCTGTCTCGTGTCCATCAGGGGTAAGGCAGGCTGGGGGCTGCACTGAACACCCCCCGGGAACATCCCAGGCTGTCTGCAAGCAGATTTCTGCTGTTCAGTCTCTTGGCTCAATCCTGTGGTACCCCAAGGGGTGGGATGGGGTGCAACTTCAACACCGCATGGGCTTATTTTATGAAGTCATTTAGACCTCTGCCACTGCTGCTGCACTCTGAATGCTTTGGTAGAAGCCAGCTCGTGTCTAATGAGCCATAGAGCAGCTGGCAGGGTTGAACTGCCAACAGGTCCCTCTAATTTCCCAGACTCGTTTCAGCCAGGCAGGCTGGAGCCAATTAACTGTTATGGTCATTTGCCAGCATCGAGGATCTTTGAGCGGCGCCAGGCAGGAGGCAAAACTAACGGGCGTCACTTGCCCATGGTCCCAAAACCAGTTTGGAGAAGGTGGAGTGAGTGGTGCCACCACCATGCTCTGCCCCACACGTAGCCCACCCCTGGCCATCCACTCGTGGATGACTCTTCCAGTCTCACCAGGAACAATTTTGGTTCCTTTTGCTCATTAAAGCCCTGGGGCCAGATATTGGTGGCTGATAGCATATGGCATGCTGTGCACGTGCTTGGGCCTGGCCAAGAGGAGTCCTGGCCCATCTGAATGACAGAGTGCCCCCAGGCAATGGGGACATGTAGCTGCTAAGTGGCACTTGCTCTATTTATGTCTAAAGATACTTGACAGGAGACAGGTAGGTGCGCTGCTCTGGAGAGGAACAGAGGCAGCATGCAGTGCCGCAGGTCCCTGTTCCTTGGAAGCAGTAGAAGAAAATGCCAGCTTGGTACCATCTCTGCCCAACCAAGAAGGCTTGGCACAAGCCATCTGCCTTGACTCATGAATCAAGACCAAATGCTGAAGGATAGAAGTAGGACAGGTCCCAGCCCATGTCCCACAAGCTGAGTCCTCATGGTTTTAGCTCAACAAGGAGGAAAAGCAGATGCTCTCTGAGCACAAAGTTGGGACCCCTGACTACGTGGTGGTGTTCTAGCAATGCAGCTGGAGGAGGGATGGAGGTCTTCAGGCTCTCATAGATTTTGAAACTTTCTTCATCCTGAAAGTCAGAACGTGACATGCAGTTTCAGAAGGAAATATGAAAACAATAAAAATTTAAGATCAATTAAAGCTTTTTTTCCCTCAACATTTGAGGTGTTCTGAGAAGGCTGCAGCTGTGCCCCAGCTTACATCTCAAAGAACAGCAAGAAAGAACATTTGTCTCTCTTGAAAGGAAGAATGAAAAGGTCAACCTGAAGCATTTTCAGCTTTTTTCTTTTTAAGTGCAAAGGTCATCAAAACTGGGCTGTTCCCCAGAAGGTTCTGTCTAAGAAGGTTTCTGTTTCAATGGAAAGTGTTTCGCAAAAAAATTCCCAGAAGGGGCTGGGAGGACCCAAGAGGAGAGGGAAGGAACAGGGGTGGGGGAGGCCCCAGGAGATGCTTGGAGTCTTTGGGAGCTCAGAAAAGTCTGAGCAGCCATGTAGTCCCCTGGTAATCTCTGTAAGACTGCTGCCCACACACTGGGTGTTCGCTCACTCCATCCTACACGTGTTGGTCACCCTGTTCATGCAGGACAGCCTGGGGGGTCAGCTCTGAGCAGGAGGATCTACACGCATCCTGGTAATGAGAGGTTTGGAGAACAGGAGCCATAAGCCACATTTGCCATCTCCAAGGGGTGCACGGCGTATCTCCCATGCAAGCGCCCTCCCCAAGGGCTTTGCCCCTTCGTGTCTCTTTAACTGTGATGTTCTCCATGTTCTCCTTCCAGCAGCTTTAAACCATCTCCTTGGGTTCCTGCTGACCCCGTAGGTTGACTTTCTCCCTAGTCCTTTGACGAGCCCCCTTTGCTGCTCCCAGGAGAGGATCTCTCACTCCGCTGCCCTGTCACATTACAGATGACTCCCAGATCTTTCGCGTCCAAGTGCGTCAAGTGGAAGACTACCCCGTGGACATCTATTACCTGATGGACCTGTCCAACTCCATGAAGGACGATCTGAGGAACATCCAGAACCTGGGCACCAAGCTGGCCAGTGAGATGCGCAAGCTCACCAGCAACCTACGCATTGGCTTTGGGGCCTTTGTGGACAAGCCCATTTCCCCCTACATGTATATCTCTCCTCCTCAAGCCATCATGAACCCTTGCTATGAGTAAGTCCCAGGCTGAGGGAGTCCTGTAAGGGCCAGAAGTTACTGGAACGTGGCTGGAAATCCATAGCACTGGATTTCAGCAGGGAGTTGGGTGCCTGATTTTGGGCAGGGTTTAAGCTTTGCTGCACCACGTGTTCTGCTGGCACAGGGAGGAGGAGCAGGTCTAAACTTTGAAGTGTCATTGTCACTGAAAAGCTCTTGAGGAAATGATTTTCCACCATTTTTCAGGTGGGATGTTGAGTCTCAAAGAAAGTGACTCCTAAAAATCCCAGCAGGACAGAGGCTGGGAACTGACCTGAGTCCAGCATCACTAGAACATGTGACGATTGATTTTTACAAGGTCCTTCACCAGCCTCCAGCTGTGTTTTTCAGGTGGTTGGGTACCACCAGCACACCCCAGACAGGACCATGGGATGTGGGGTGGCTGCAGGGTGGGATGGGAGCTGGGGGAGCCCTGCAAGCCTCATGCCCTGACTGCTTTCCTCCTGCAGGATCGGGGAAACCTGCCTGCCCATGTTTGGCTACAAACATGTCCTGTCGCTCACGGATGAGGTGACACGCTTCAACGAGGAGGTGCGGAAGCAGAGCGTCTCACGGAACCGCGATGCACCCGAGGGCGGCTTTGATGCCATCATCCAGGCCACCGTGTGCGACGTAAGGGGCAAGAAGACCTGGCTGGGGCTGGGAAAAGGTCATCAGGGTGGGCCTGGTGGGTGGGCAGGGACCACCCAACTCCACCAGGCCATAAGCTCTGTGGAGCTGCTGAATGTTCAATGACATTTCTAGGCCAGTAGCAAAGGCAAGGGAAGAGCAGGACCCTGGTGTGCTCCTGGGAGGAGAGAGGAGCAGAGCTGGTGCTCAGGGACTGATGGTGATCCCATGTCAGCCCTGCAGTAACCAGCCCACAGGGGACATCATCTGCACCTTGATTTTGTTGGAGATGGAAAGGGTTGCATCCCTCGGTCATTAACCACCTTGATTAACACTCCAGCAAATTAAAACCTGTCTTTCACCTGTACAAACAGCCCATGCCCACCTGCCAGGCTCCACAGCCCGCACCCCCCCACAGCACTTCCCTGGGAGAGCGATTGCCCTGAGTTCCCTCTGCAGGGGCAGGTTGGTCCCTATGGCCAAGGCATGGCCCCAGGGTGGCAGCGGAGGTGGTGGCAGGGTGTTGGCACGTAGGGCTGCCACCGGCACACGCTGCTGTGTGACTGGGCGCTGCTTTTCGCTGCAGGAGAAAATCGGCTGGAGGAACGACGCTTCCCACCTGCTCGTCTTCACCACGGACGCCAAGACCCACATCGCGCTGGATGGCAGGCTGGCTGGCATCGTGCAGCCCAACGATGCTCAGTGCCACATTGACAAGGATAATTTCTACTCGGCCTCCACCACGCTGGTAAAACCCAAGCCACGCGTGGGGCTGGGAGCCTGGAGCTCCTGTTGAGGGTCCCCATGGGATGGGAAAGGTGGTCCAGCTCTGGTTGGAGAGCATGATGGGGACCAGGGTGGTTGGGGGTACACATTCACAGGGTATAGCCTCTCCCCTTCCCCAGGACTATCCCTCTCTGGGTCTGATGACTGAGAAACTCTCGCAGAAGAACATCAACTTAATCTTTGCTGTGACGGATACGGTCGTGGGCCTCTACCAGGTAACAGCTGCTGTGCAAAGCCACCTTCATGAGGGGTTGGTGGGTCCTGAGGAGCACCTTTTGCAGCTGGCCATGGCATGGCCAGACATAGCCCAGTGGCCTCCTGTCCTATCAAAGCTCCTCGGGAAGCTCCCACGTGCCCAGACATGGTTTGGCTCAGCTGTGGCACGTTTACCTGTCATGAGCAGACCATGCTTACCATATTTCTCCAGAACTACAGTGAGCTGATCCCAGGCACAACTGTGGGCACCTTATCCAGAGACTCCAGCAATGTCCTGCAGCTCATAGTGGACTCCTACGGGGTAAGTGTGCAGTGTAATGGCCCCACAACAGCTCTCTCCCTCCCAAAATAGCCACTGCTTCACACTGCAAGCAGCTTTTACAGATTTGGCAGCTTCCCCAGCTCTGAGCATCCTCCCTGGACCAGCTGTGAGCATCTGCCTCCACCCACGCATGTGGGGACCCCAGGGGAAGGGAGATCACTGTGTTTGCTGCTGGCCCCTTCCTATCCTCGAAGGCATTTCCCAGTGGGGAATGATATAGCTGAGTCCTGAGAAAGACTTGGGGCACTTGGCTCCTTGCCCATGTGTGTGGGAGCATCGCCGTGGTGCTCAGGGGGACCCCTCCCCGGGACCGAGCCCTGCCCAGCCTGTGCTGTCATCTTCATCGCTCCTGTCTCCTCCCCCAGAAAATTCGCTCCAAGGTGGAGCTGGAGGTGCGTGACCTCCCCGAAGAGCTGTCCCTGGCCTTCAATGCCACCTGCCTCAACGATGAAGTCATCCCTGGACTCAAGTCTTGCATGGGGCTCAAGATCGGGGACACGGTGAGGATCCTGTTCGTGGGCTTGGTTTCTCTCCCCCTCTATGTAGCAGCACAGAATCACACAGAATCACAGAATCGCAGGGGTTGGAAGGGACCTCGGGAGATCACCCAGTCCAACCCCCCTGCTCAAGCAGGGTCTCCTAGAGCATGTTACACAGGACTTCGTCCAGGCGGGCTTTGAATGTCTCCAGAGAAGGAGACTCCACAATCTTCCTGGGCAGCCCGTTCCAGTGCTCCGTCACCCTCAGAGTAAAGAAGTTTTTCCTCATATTCAACTGAAACCTCTTATGTCTCAGTTTGTACCCATGGCCCCTTGTCCTGTCACTGAGCACCACTGCAGAGCTCATCTGATGCTCTCCACCAGCACCGTCTGCTTGCCCCACCACCTCCTGGGTGGCACAGACCCTTGCAGGGCACCCTGCAAGCTCTTTGCAGTTGAGAGACGGGTCCAGCTGGGCGGGTGCAAGGAGGAAAATGCTTTTTGGAGTCTGCTGGATCCTTTTGGAGTCTGTGGTCCCTCTAGCTCAGCCTGGGCTCCTGGCCATAGTGAACAGGCTTTTGGATGGATTTAGCCTGGGTGCTGTGGCAGGCAGGTGCCCTAACCCAAACCGTGCTGGGACAGATTTGACAAGCCCAAAGAGACCTGGTGGGTCCCATTTCTGGGCTTCTTTAGCTTGGGCATGGGTGAGGAGCTGAGCCCAGCCTGGAGCAGGTACCCCGATCCTGTGCCAGGGGTGCTGACACCCAGACGCATCCCTCTGCCCTCCAGGTGAGCTTCAGCATCGAGGCCAAGGTACGGGGGTGCCCACGGGAGCGGCAGAAATCCTTCACCATCAAACCCGTGGGCTTCAAGGACAGCCTGACGGTGGTGGTGAACTTCAACTGCAACTGCTCCTGCGAGAGCCGAGCCGAGGCCAACAGCTCGTCCTGCAGCCGGGGCAACGGCACGCTGGAGTGCGGCGTGTGCCGCTGCAACCCCGGGCGCCTGGGCTCGCACTGCGAGTGCTCGGAGGAGGAGTACAACCCCTCGCAGCAGGACAACTGCAGCCCCCGGCCGGGCCAGCCCCTCTGCAGCCAGCGCGGCGAGTGCACCTGCGGGCAGTGTGTCTGCCACAGCAGCGACTTCGGGAAGGTGACGGGCAAGTACTGCGAGTGCGACGACTTCTCCTGCGTCCGCTTCAAGGGCCAGATGTGCTCGGGTGAGTGCTGGGGCTTGGAGGGGAGGCAGCTCGGGGCGTTTATGCTGCCCAAACTCGTGGACAAGGGAGATGCCAGCTATTTTGGGGCTTGTCCCATGCATTGTCCCCACCTCTGGCTTGCTCAGCTGTGGCTCTCCCTGGACTGGCCCTGGGTCTGAAGTGATGCTGGGGGAATTACTCCCTTTTTGGCAGCTGGTATCACCTTCTGTGCTCAAGAGCTGTGGCAGGGTGATGGGCTCCAAGGGTTAAAAGCAAACCTCAGTGCCTGCTTAGCCTCAGGGGTCCCACTGGGGTGGCTGGTGGGCACCCAGGAGAAGTGGCTCTGGGGTGTGCAGGGCAGGGACTGGCCAGACCCTGCTCAAATCACAGCCCCTGACATATCAGAGGCATTGCTCTGCAGGGGGAAACCCTGGGGTGAAAGGAGAGGGGTGGGGAGAGGTAATTTTTATCCTCCACCCAGTTCTTGGAGACTCCCCTTGGCAAAAGCACTGAGGAAGCAAATCTTTCCCCCTTCACTGATCTTACAGCACCACTCCTCCTAAATATTCATCTCTTCCATGTGCTACCAGACTCACCCGCTCCAGCCCCGGCTGCTGCTGCTCCCAGTGTGGGGAGAGGGGGCCAGGTCCTCGGGTACTCCTCCCGCACCAGGAGCCGGGGAAGGAGCCCTCTCTCCAAAACACCCGTCCCAAGCCCCAAGAGTGGTTTCAGATGTCCTTATGTGCCAGGGCCTCTTCCCCATCAGGAAGCCCCATCTAGGGCTTCTCCTGCCCACATCTCCAGTAAGCACTGGAGGTCTGAGCGAACCCCAGTGCTCTGCCCCATCTCTTCCTTATTCGGGGGAGGTGAGAGGGGTGGCAGCGCCCGGCACTGGGGCGTGAAGCTGTGGCACGTCCCCTTCAGGAGCAGAGCACCCCAAAAGTGATCCAAGGGGGGAATGAGAGAGGGGTAGCCACCCCCTTTCCTATCCCCCACCCCGCTCCATGAGCCCAGGCGAGGCAGCTGCTAATGCAGTGCCAAAAAGCAACCTCTTTGCTGCTGCAAGCTCAAAAATCCCCAGGTGGCCAAAGCTGATCCTGCTCTGCTGGAGCCCAGCTTGGGTGAGATGAAACCTGCTGGCCCGGTGACCCTCGGTTCCTGCTCCCTGCTGTCCCCACATGGAGTTTTTTGGACCCTGCTTGCCCCCCAGCCCAACATCACAGCTCACGGCTGCCTCTGTGCTGCTGGGATTGATCCTTTATCTGAACAGCCTGCCCATAACGGAGCTGGAAATGAGCTGGGAACGCTGGGGCCTTCCCCCACCCTGAAGAGTCGGTGCCCTCAGGGTGCGGGGCGCCTGTCCCTGCTCCCGCTGCCTGTTTGCACAATCGGCTGCCCGATGCGGCGGGCAAAGGGCGATGACGAAGCACTGGCTCCAGCCTGGGCGAGGTGTTAATTAACCCGATCTGTCTGACCCTCTTGGCATCCACCCCGTCCCATTGAGCCACTTCTCTCCAGCCTCCCCGTCTGTTTCCGTGCCTTGTCACCCAGCGTGGCACCTATTTTCCTGTGACTCAGTCCTAGTTCCTCATTAACAGCGTTACGCATTTATTTCTCATCCTGGTGCCCCTGAGGCCATGGCGGGGACGGTGCCCGGCCGATCGCCCGCTGGGAGCAGCATTCCCGATGGGCCCCAGTGCACTCGGGGCTCGGGACGGGTCGGCGCGTGCTGGCTCCACGGCATTTCCAGCGCTCACCATGTTTCGTCTTTGAGCTGAAATCAAACCGCAATCCAAATAGCTCCAGGCTTTGGCAGGATTTGAGCATGTCTGTCTGTCTCTGTTTGATTAAACGAGTCTTGGTGAGCGTACGGAGCTTGCCGGGCTTTTCCCAGCAGTCGCCCTCCCCTGCCTGGTCTGGGGCTGGGAAATGAGTGGGATTTGGGGGGTTTTACCAGATGTCCTGACTCAAGCTAATGTTAAAAGCCAAAGCCAAAGCTCGAGTAGCTCAGAGATGGATCTGACTGAGCATCTCCAGCTGCTGCCGCCAACCTGCCAGAGCTGGGTCAGCTTAGAGCTTAGCCTGAAATTTGGCAGTGTTCTCTTACTTGGGTAGAATAAGAGGAGTGTTGGGGACATGGCAAAGGCTGAGGTTTGAAGTGAGCTGCTGTGTGTCCCACCCCAAGGATGGTGGAAAGGGGTTGTCCTGCGCGGCTGGTCTGCCCTGCTGTGCCCACGGCGGTGGAGCTGCTGCTCTGGGCACATGGGCATCCCATGGGGGTGATTGCTAATGAGATCTATGGGAACACTTCAAGCGGTCCTGATGCCCTCTGGGTTGTCCCCAGGCCACGGGCAGTGCAGCTGCGGGGACTGTCTGTGCGACTCCGACTGGACCGGCGACTACTGCAACTGCACCACCCGCACCGACACGTGCATGTCCAGCAACGGGCTGGTGTGCAGCGGCTACGGCTCCTGCGTCTGCGGCAAGTGCGACTGCACCCAGCCCGGCTCCTATGGTGACACCTGCGAGAAGTGTCCCACGTGCCCGGATGCCTGCACCATCAAAAAGTGAGAGAGGGCAGAGAGGTGGGACGGGGATGTACCCCATCAGGGAGCCGGCGGAGGTGCTGGCAGGAGCTCTCACCAGCTGCATCCTGGCTGGGTTGGGATTGCGGCAATTTCTGCAGCCTGGGGCTGGAAAGTGTGACTGTCTCCCCCGGGGAGAGCATGGAGGAGCTCACAGTACCTCCCTCCTCTTCCTCAGGGAGTGCGTGGAGTGCAAGAAGTTTGAGCGGGGAGTGCTGATGGAGCAGCAATCCTGCAGCCGCATGTGCCGCGACGAGATCGAGACGGTGCAGGAGCTGGGTAAGAGAGGAGCCCCAAACCCCTGCCCTAACACGTGGAAACAGGGGGGGTGCGTGTGCTGTCCACTTCCCCTCTGCGTGTGCATCCCCCAGTCCGGGGGGTTCTGAGCCGCTCGTTCTGGCAGGCGACCGGGGCAAGGACGCCGTGAACTGCACCTACAAGGATGAGGACGACTGTGTGGTGCGGTTCCAGTACTATGAGGACTCCAGCGGCAAATCCATCCTCTACGTTATCGAGGAGCCAGGTAAGACCCAGCTGCTGCGGTCGGGCTGGGGGCGTGCAGAGCATGTTGTGCTGGGTTTCTGTGCTAAATGGGTGGATTTCGAGTCTCCCGTGTGCCTCCCACCCCAGCCAGGCTCGGCAGTCGGGGGCTGAGGGGGGTTAAAGAGCTGCTTTGTTCCCTGTTCCATGCCACCGGGGCCATGATTTCCTGCCTCTGTCTCACATTTCCTCACCACGTTGCTCAGTTATTTCACCCCCCAGCTGAGGCCAAGGTTGGGGGCTCAACCTTTCCACTGCCCTGATTCTGTTTCGGACTCCATGGGTGTGATTTTTCTCAAGAAGCAGATAAGAGCTGGCTCCTGTTAGCCAGGTGGGAGCAATGCTGTGGCTGAGCCCCAGGCCTGGGATACGGCAGCCCCCAAACCACGCAGAGCAGCCCCAGGGTCTCCGGCGACCTCAAGATCTGATTTCCAGCTGAGCCGGGGGCTGCACTGCTGCAGACCCTCGGAAAGCAGGGCCATGAAGGCAGCTGCCAGCTCTCACTACAGCTGCCTGCCATCAGCAGGGCTGCAGCCCACCCTCCTGGCCCCTGCACCCAGGGAGGGGAGGCAGGCGAGGGCTGCGCAGCCCCAGGCGGCGTGCGGGGGGAGCAGGGTGGCTGCTGGGGTTCACATCATATCTTGCTGTCCCGGTTTGCTGGTGCAGCGTTGGCACGCAGCCGGAGAGTGGGGGCGGTGCGGGGCATCAGCTGGGCTGGTGGTTTGGGCATGAACTTCCACCAGCCCAAGGACTTGGTCCCCAGCGTCATCACCCAGCGTGGGTGGGACTTGTGACACCCCTGACCTGGACTGCTCCAGACTTGGGTGCAGACCCCCACCCTATAGACAGGAGCTCAGAGATCTCAGCACCTGCACCCTCCTTTTTAGAGCCTGCTGTGCTGAAGGGGGGAGGCTTCTGCTCCCTAACAGGGGAGGATGAAACCCTCCTGAGACCAGAGAAGCTCCATGGCCAGGCAGTCCCAGAGCTGCTTTTAATTGCCTTGGGGGTGCTGAGCCCCCCCTAACTCTGCTCTCTTCCCTCTGCCAGACTGCCCGAAGGGGCCGGACATCCTGGTGGTCCTGCTCTCGGTGATGGGCGCCATCCTGCTCATTGGCCTTGCTGCCCTGCTCATCTGGAAGCTCCTCATCACCATCCATGACCGCCGGGAGTTTGCCCGCTTCGAGGAGGAGAAGGCCAGGGCCAAGTGGGACACGGTGAGGGCCAGCAGGTTGGGTGTGCTGGGCAGGAGTCCCTGAATCCCATAGCCCCTGGGTTGACTGGATCCAGATCCCAGTGCATCCAGCACAAGAGCCCAGTTGCCATCTGTGGTCCCAGGGCATGGTCCTTGGGGAACAGCTTGCCCCATCCCTCTCTGAAGCATGGCACAGTGTCACAGGCAGGACTCAGGGTGGCACTGCCAGCCTGGACACCCAAGCCCACTGCACTCCCAGGGGCTGTGCACAAGCAATAGCAGATGTCCCAGATGATTTTCCCACCTCCAGCGTATCCCAAGCACTTGTCACCAGCATGACCCTCTGACTCAGTGCCCCACCAGTGTTTCCATCCCGTGAGTGAGGTGGAAGGTCCCTCCCACCACGGGATGCTGGAAGGTCCCTCCCGCCACGGGATGCTGGAAGGTCTGAGGCACCTGGAGCGCGAGGGAGGGGGCTGGGATGGCACCGGCGCCTGTCTTCCACCCCTCCTCCACCTCCCCAGAGGGAAGGGATGGGGTGGGATGGGGTGGCTCTTTCAGGAGGCCCCTCTGCTCCTGAGCTCCTGCTGCCTTTCCTCTCCTCCATGGAAGCTTTTCCCTGCCCTCTTCCATGAAACCTCACGGGGAGCCATTAAACTGCGCAGCCAAAGCCTTGAGCGGAGACACGGACCCACCACTCAATGCTGAAATGGTGCCTCAGTTTCCCCAGCTCTAAAGCAGAGCGAATGCTGATGCCAAGCACAAAGTGGTGATGCTCTTTTTCCTTCTTCTTCTTCCAGGCCCACAACCCTTTATACAAAGAGGCTACGTCCACCTTCACCAACATCACATACCGCGGGAACATGTAAGGATGCCGCATCCAGCGCTGGCCATGGGATCAGCCGAGGATCCATGGGACCTTCTGGAGTCGGGTTTACAGAAGAGCTTGTGTGTGTCTGTGTGTGCGAGTGTGTCTGCGTGTAATTTAACAATCCCTCAACTGCCTCCTGTTGTCCGTCACCCCACTGTAACTGCAGGGATGTGCTTTCCACAGCAAACCTCTCCTCCTTACCTCGGCGGGTCGTCTCGCAGGAGCCAGCGACCCCTCCATACACTGAACATGGAGAAATGGAACTCTCTGCCTGGCGAGTCTGTGAACTGTTAGGTGCTCATCAGGCCAGGAGAATTTTGGGAGTGGCCGCTTGAACTTAAGGCTGAGCCATGCTCTCCTCCATGGCCTCTGCTGGTGAAGCTCTGCCTGCTCGGAGAGTCCCCTTGTGCACTGGACAGATGCGGTTCCCCTGGGTACAGGAGCAGTCTCCTGGGGGGACAGGGCAGCTACGCTCGCTGCCAGCAGGCAGGAGCCAGCGCGTGGCTTCGTGGGGCGAGGACACCACTTGAGCAACCCGGCAGACCCCTGCTTCTTGCAGCCACATTTCTGGCACTGCTGTGGCTCGGGACGGTGAAAAGCAGTGCCCCAGCATCACGGTACCTTTCCTCATTTCCTCCACGTGCACTCAGTTTGCACCCCCAGCCAACTCTATGTAGCATCAGCTGTGCTGGTCCCAGCTGCAGCCTGGCTCAGCCACTGGGATGGTGCTGAGCTCCCCGTGTCCCCCTGCACTGTCCCCAAGCCACAAAGCTCATGGGTGTGCAGGCAGCAGCCTGGGAAGGGTTATCCCTTGAGCCTGGTCACCTCTCTCCCTTTCCTGTGCTTTTTGGGCTAAGTAACTGCACCATGCTTGCTTTTCTGTTGTAGCTCAGGGTTCCAGAAGAGCAGCCGTGGTTCAGGCCACATCCTGCTGCCTGGGGCTGTGTACCACCTGTGGTTTGTCCCCTTGGGAAAAAAATGTCCTGGTCGCAGAGTTTGGCTGTAACTGCTGCTGCCTGGTCCATGCCCCAGCCAGGGTCCATGCCCCAGCCAGAGTCTGGTGCCTCTGTTCCCCTCGATTGCACCAAAAAGCTCTGCGTGGAGATGCTCCCCAGGGCCCCAGCGGCGTGTTGGCCAAACTGGTGGTGGCTGTGCTCCCCCTGTTCCCTGGCTGGCCTGGCCCCAGCAGCATGGAGGGAGGGAGCTGGGGCTGAGGCCGGGACCCAGGGGTGGATGGGCAGCACCCGAGCGGCAGCGATTCACACCACAGAAATAAAAATAAATGAAATTAAAAAACCTCAAACTACTAACAGTGTCAGTGTCCACATCAGCCATCTGTGCCCAGGCCTCCTGCCCTGTGGGCAGCCCCTGGCCCCCCAGCATGACCCAGGGGGCTGGGTGGGCTGAGGGATGGGGGAGCCAGGGCAAGCTGGGCTGTGGGCCCCCTGTGGGGGTCTCTGCTGTGTTACTGGTGCCCTCCTGGGGGCATTTGGGGGCACAGGGTGGGCCAGCATGCCCTGCAGACCATGGTACTCCAGTTCATTGCAAATGGGGTGAACCCCAGCAACGCTCCCCAGTCCTGCCCCGCAAGACCCTGCGAGCCAGAGAAGCCCCCGGCGGAGGGGAGTGGGGCTGGGGCCGCTGCAGGACCCTCCCTGGGGCAGCTGGGGCCTGGCTGGGGGTGAAGGTGCTAAACCTGGGAGCGGGGTCCCGGCTGTGCCCCCAGCACCCACCCTGTGCCCCCAGCACCCACCCTGCGCTCCCGCTCGGCACCGCATCGCGCGGGGCTGCGGGGCCACCCAGCGGCCACCCGTAAAGCAGCATTTGGGGACCACAAAAGGTGCCGAAAAAACTGTTTGCCCAATTCTCCGACACCACCACCGCCCCCCCCCCCCCCCGCCCCGGTACAGAGGGTGCCCCCTGCGGGGCGCTCAGGCACCCGGGGCAGCGCTCAGCGAGCCCCGCTGCGCCGGGCGGGGGCTCGGGGGGCGATAGCAGCACCCAGGGGGGGCTCTGGGGGTGGGGTGGGGTGGGCTCAGCTGGGTTTGGCCCCAGGAGGAGCGTTTCAGCTGCAGGGTTGGCCGAGGGGAAGGCAAAGAGGAGCCCAAGGCAGAGCCTGGCTGCAACAGAGGAGGAGGAGGAGACCCCCAGGCTGGCTGGGGTGGGAGTTTGGGGTGCGGGGGGTTCGGCTGAGCCCTCTCTGCTTGCCCTGAAGCAGCACGCGGTTTGGGCACCCGCTCAGAGATGCTGCAGCGCTGGTGGTGCCGTAAGGGTGCAGTGCCAGCCCACAGTTCAGGGCAGCCACACACACACACACACACCCCCCGCAGGGTCATCCAAACTGGGAGCCTGCCCCATGCTCCCCACTGAGCCCGTCCAGCAAGGGTCCTCCTGACCCTGGGATGCATCCAGCCTGCACCGGAGCCGATCCTGCTCGGGGCTATGGGCATGGTGCAGGGCCCAGAAAGCAGTGGCCGGAGGGATGGGGGCACAGCTGTACTCAGGCCCTGGATGTTGGCCCCAGCCCTGTGCCACCAAGTGCCTTAGAGACCCTGTTGGACCCCGTCCCAGCTCAACGCTTGCCAGAGGCAGGGAGCCGAGCCCAGGAATGCCACCAGTGCCACCAGGCGCTCTGTGACATCAGGCAGAACAGGGACAGAGAGGTGACACCCTGCAGTGAGCTTGGGGACTGCCCTGCACTGACTGGGTGCACCCAATGCCACCGGGGCAGTCACCCAGAGGGCGAGTCAGCTTCAAGGTCCCTGGAGCAGGGCGGGAGGATGCAGGGTGCTGCAGGGGGGCCCTGCTCTGCAGAACCCGCTTGCTAGACAGCCCCTGGCACTGAAATCACCTCCTGCCCCACCAGAGACACAGAGTCCTGGGTCGCATCCTTCCCAACTGTGCCCTCAGCCACAGCCCCGGCTGGGTGTGAGACCCCTTGGCGTCACCAAGGTCCTGCAAGTGCCCCTGTTTGCAGCAGGGCTTGGACGGGGAGGAGATGGAGCTCTGCAAGCCAACGAAATCTCATGGCCCTGCAGCCACCGAGGCTCAGCAGCAGCCACCACAAAGTGGCTCAGCAGATAGTCAGGATACATCTGCTTGCTCCAGAGCCCCATCGGCCCCCAGGAGGGTGTCCTCATCCAACAGTACCTCCATGTCCAACAAGAAATCCACATCCAGCAAGAAATCCACGTCCAGCGGGACCTCCAAGTAAGCAAGGGGTTGCCTCCTTGGATGGGAGGAGCCCATATTTGCCCATGTTTCGGGGTCCTCATGTTCCCCACTTGTCCTCAAGGCAGAAAAAGCTGCAGGACAGGAAGGGGAGGGTAATGGAGAATGGTGCCAACATTGCAGGGGGGCTTCCTCGTGGTGCATGGTACTGATGGCCAAGACGTATCCACCCAGGCAGGCAGTGTGCAGGAAGGACGTGCCGAAGGCAGATAAAGCAACGCAGGTGAGGGTGGGCAGCACTGGCCCCTGCACACATTCACATAAGTTCTTTTGGAAGCTTGCCCACACCCCAAAAACACGTGGCCATCACCCACACACACAACCCTAAGCTCCCAGGGATGCAGCTGGGTCATGACTGGGGCTGCATGTTCGTATCTTCCGGGAAGCTCAGGCAAGGATTTGGTGTGGAGATGGATTTGGTCAGCGCTGAGCACCTTGGTGTGGCCCACCCTGGGGTAGACTCCTGTGCAAGACCTGGGGGGTGTTCCAGAGTTGGAGGACTGGACCCTCCCAGAGCCTCCCAGATGGGGGCTGCCAGGTCCCTCCCATTCCCCTCCCTGGGCTTAACCCGTGCTCGGATGGTGTTTGATGGCGTGGGTGCTCCTTGCCCCAGACCCCCTCCTCCTTTGAGGTGTTACTGAAGGAAGGGCAGCCATGGGGCAAGAAGAAGAAGAAGAAGAAGAAGAAGAAAAGCAAGTACATACGCGACGGCCAGAATCAGCTGCAGCAGCAAGCCTCAAGGCCCTGCAGTGCCAGGGAGATCTGCAGCCGGGCATTGCAGCACAGAGCCCCCAGCCCGCCCGAGGCGGCCATCACACCTCAGGACAGGTAACACAGGGGCTGTCTGGGGCTGAGCCAGTCCCACCCCTGGGTGTCCCCACAGGGTGATCTGCACCCCCAAGGCAGAGGGAGGGGTGCTGGGCAGGGGTGTCTCACACGTGTCCCTCTGCTCCCTTGGTAGGAAGAGCGTGTCCAGCCTGTGCATCAACCTGGACAGCAAGGAGCGGGAAGAGGTTGTGCTGGAGCTGGAAGGTAACCCTTGCTCCTCCCAATCCAGTTCAACTGGGTTTGCTCCATCACACGCCTCTGAAATCCTCTGTCCAGCCTCCATGACTCCAGCACGCTGGAGAAAACAGCGATGCCATGTGCGCAATTCGGGCAGGTCTCCATTTCCCAGGGAGCTGTGGGATGAGACAAGACCCACGTGTAGCTAAGCTCCTTGTCCCTTGATGCCAGTGGGCACGGCTGCTTGCAGGATCAGGCCCATGACCGTGAGGCCCGGCTGCTGGGAGTCTGGAGTGGCTTTCTCCCCCCAAAATCAGCGCTGTGTCGCAGTGCTGGCCAGCGTAAAGGAATGTGAGCAGCCAGAGGTACCTCCTGGGTCGAGGTGGTGGGTGCTCTCAGCCCCCTGGGAGAAGCCATTTGCAAGCGGTAGTAACTCCAGCCCTGCTGAACCTGCAAATTTTGGGCTGCGTTGAGGCTGTTGGTGTTAGGGACCACTAGATGGTGGTGTCTGTACACACCCGGTCAGACGCTTTCCACCTTTTTGTGCTGCTTTCTGATCATCTCCCACTATGGACAGGGATCCCCAGGGAAATTTCCCCTATGGATGTTTCCAGAGAGCGGGGACATCCTGCAACCCATCCCACAGACACAGCTCCTGCAGCGACGCTTCAGGCCGGGGTTTTTTAATGCTACTTTTATTCCTGAAAGCGCTGAAGTGCTCCCTCTTCTTGGAGCCCATTAATACATCAACTCCTTCTGCAAACTGATGTCTGTTAATAAGTCCAAGAATGAGCAAAGCACCTCCTGATGCAGCTAGGAGATGGTTTAAGGTGTGCTCTGTCCCATTCACAACCCAGAACTGTGTTTTCCAGGCTCTAGGAAACTTTCTGAACTGAAAGACATCTCCCCATTGATTCTAGGGAAGCAGGTTGATGTTGGAGAGCTGTGGTCTCACCTAGCCCCAGTGGAAACCCACTTACCAGACCAGAATCACCAGGAGGCACTGGAGGACGTGGCTGTGGATGGTGAGTATATCGGCACTCTGGGATTGTTCAGGTTCTGGAGCATCTGCTAGGCAAAAAGCTTAAGACTTGAGGAAAAAGAGGAGAAAGAGCTGGAATATTAAAAAAAAGCCCAAAGTGTTGAGATTTCCCAGGGCACAAAAATCACAGAATAATTCAGATTGGAAGGGATCTCAGAAGGCCTTTTGTTCAGCCTCTTGCTTGAGGCTGGGTCAGCTGAGAGATCAGGCTGGGTTGGTCTGGGATTTATCCATTATAGGAGCTCCAGGGCAGTAAAGGAGTCAGGGTTCACCTGGGATGAAAGCATGCCATGTTCTGGGGAAAGCTTGGACCTCCAGCCTACATCTGACCAAAAAGCCGTGGTTTGGGAAGCAGTTTTGGGGGGAGATTCTCTAAAAGGACCAAATCATTTGCAGTTATGAGAGTTCTCAGTGTTGCAAACTGACTTTTTGGTGAAACATTTAAAGCTGCAGCCAAATGTCTTCCCGCAAACTCATGTCTGTAGTTTGTGCTCTCCTTCCTCAGACATTGACTAAGCTCCATCTTCTCCCATGCCGTAGGCGACACGGTTGACATCCAGGAGACGGACTCCAACGTGGGCACCGTGGAGGTCCCCTTAGCCAGTGAGGAGCTGCAGGAAGCCCTAGGACACACCAGAGGTGGGGACCGATATTTTCCTCCTTGCACCCTGCTCTTCCATGGCCCCTTGCAGCCAGCAACCCAGCAAGAGGCGCATGGGGAGGCTGCTGGGTCTCTGCAGCTCATGCTTGGCTCACGGCTGGCTTGGGATACACCGTGCCCACAGCAGAGGTTAAATTCTCTCCATTTCTTCCTTCCCTTTAATCTTGTGTTGAATTTTTGCTTTGCATTATTTGGCACAGGGAGCATGGTGTGAACTCTTGTGTGTCTCAGCAAGATATAAATGCCATCCCTCAGCGTATCAAAGGAGAAGGGGGCTGCGTCTGGAGCATGTTACACATGGTGCAGCATGGCGGGAGGTGATGGGTGATGAATGGCCGTGGAGAGGGAATTTAATCTTTCTTGGCCTCAGCATCCCACCCTGCCTGGGGGGAGGGAGTTTCACTGCATTATTGTGGCTACGGTCCTTTAGATCCTGAGGTGGAAAGGGTAGGTGAAAGGCAAAGGAGCCTCTATTATTATTATTATTAATAACCTTTTTTTGCCAAGTCTCTCTGTGCTGGCTGCCAGCATGAAGAGGAGGTTTCCAACACTTTCTTGTTACAGACAACACAGCCACTGTGGATAATCTGGGCTCTGACCTGGCCACAGTGGAGACCCACTTGACCCCGGAGCCGCAGGAGGTGCCAAGTCTTGCTGCTGTGGATGGTGTCTCTCTGGCTGCCCCTCCGCTGTCATTGCCAAGGCCTGAAATCTCCCTGGAGAGCCAGTCCCTGCTGCTGGCGAGACGCCCTGCTCCATTCAAAAACTGCCCGGGCCCTACCTTAGGGTACAAAGGCGGTACCCAGGACCTTGACTCCACCCTGGGCTCCACAGCCAGCAAGGTCCAGCTGACCAGCAAGGAGAAGCTGGAAGGCTTAGGTTACGTGGGAGGTACAGATTGGTATCTGAGGTCTTTTTCCTTAGAAGAAGCCTAGAAATCTCTGGAAAGCAACAGATTAGTTAAAAGCCCTCTGCATGCCTGTACTGGCACTTGTCAGACGATGAGGATGCGATGTTAACACAGAAGCTACATGAGGTAATTGATCCCCTTAAAATAACGTTCCCACTCACGAGGGGTAAACCTGGAGGAAGTCTCTGGTGGTGAGGGACTCCATTGCTCCTCTAGCAGTAAAATCCTCCTCCCCTGTCTCAGCAGGGTCTCGTACATTGGGTCTTGTACCCCCGATTGCCCCAGAGGCCTCATGCTCTGAGCGGGGTTTGTGCCCAGTGAAGTCCACCTGGACACCCGGCTGCAGAGAAGCAAGCCCCAGCATTTCTGCTTTCGACTTTCCCTTTTTCCAGTGCCTGTCCCTGCCCAAGGCCTCTATCCTGCCTCCACTGGGAAGGGAGACAGCGCTAAGCATCCCTTTGGGAAAGCCCCTAGCTTGCGCAGTAGCTGCCGCTGAGCCCAGCCCCAGCTCCCCGTCCCCGCTGAGCTCTGGGGTCTGTTAGCCCCATGGACGCCGAGCTCCGCTCTCTCTCCGTGGCTGATGGGAGGGTGAATCCAAGGGACCACCATGAAGGTGGTGGGGACAGTCCAGCAACCGCCCTGGGGGAAGGTGAGCAAGAGCTCCAGAACCCAAGTTGCTGCCAGATGACAGCAAAGGGGATTAGACAGAGTCCTTCAGAAGAAAACTCTCTTCATGAAGTGCAAAAGCAGTGAAGCTGCGCAGGGAGAGCCAGAGACACGCCAGCAGCTGCAGCAGTTTTCCAAAACTTCACTGCGGGGCTCAGTACAGCCATGTGCAGACTCACCGAAGCCAGACTGGCCACACAAATTCCCAAATTCCCATATTCACTAGCAATGACACATGGCAGTCACGGCACTCAGGTTGTGCAGCCAAGCTCCCGTGTATGGCACACCAGGAGAAACCATGTTAAACTCCCAGTTCTCGTGGAGGATTCAAACCCACTGTCCCCCATCCAACTTTCCAGCTGAACACATTTCCCACCAGAAGCCCTAATACCATTCAGGACCATCAGAGATTAACACATGAAGCTGCTGGAAAAATCAAAGCATGATGCTGCTCTCGGCATGCTCCTTGCTCCGTGTCGGAACTCCAGAGGCTCGAGGGTGGGAAATCACAGACATAGGGTGGGCTGCTTGAGACTGACAAAGATTTACTTGACACCCTCTGGCTTCTGTTTCCTTTCTTGTTTCAAGACCCAATTTGTCCGCAAGCCACCTCCCCTCGCTCTGCTTCCCCCCCGTTGCAGTGATGGCAGGGCTCTGCAGGACAGATTCATTTCACTAATGGGCTGAAAAGATTTTAAATCCTCTGGAGACCAGAACTGCAGAAAGGCAAAATATGTTACTAACACTGCTCTTATTTGTATATAACCAATCTCCCTCCAGCTCCTGGCTGTGCACAGAAGGTGGTAGCACCTTGCTGATGTCTTTAGGATGGTACTTAAAACACCCATGTTTAGAAGGAAAACAATGCTCAGAGGGGCTTTTTTATTTTCATAGATGATAAAGTTGATGTCAGCGGTGAGGGCTCCATCCTGGCTGCCCCACAGATCCATTCAAACCCGGAGGAGCTAAGAGAGGCAAAAGTGAATGGTGAGTGAATTGTCAAAATGTTGGTGGGAAGGAGCCTCTGGAGGCCTCCACAGCAGCTTCCCACGTGGAGCCAATTATTGCCAGCACCAGACCAGGTTGGTTGAGGTTTTGTCTAGCCAAGCCTCAGGCATCTCAGAGGACAGAGCCAGACTCTTCTCAGTGGTGCCCAGCACCAGGACAAGGGGCAATGGGCACAATCTGAAGCACAAGAGGTTCCAGGTGAATGTGAGGAAGAACTCCTTGACTTGGAGGGTGCCCGAGCCCTGGCCCAGGCTGCCCAGGGGGGCTGTGGAGTCTCCTTCTCTGGAGATATTCAACACCCGCCTGGACGCTGTCCTGTGCCCCCTGCTCTGGGTGAGCCTGCTTGAGCAGGGGGGTGGGACTGGGTGATCTCCCAAGGTCCCTTCCAACCCCTGCCATGCTGGGATTCTGGGATTCTGTGATCTCCTTTGGGACTTGAAAGTCTGGGCTTGGCCCAAAGTGCCTTGCTCAGTGTCTGACAGATTTTCTGGGGTGACAGCAGGAACCGAGCCTGGGTCTTTAGCCATCCACACCGTGGGACCCTCGTGCTGGGTCACAGTGCTGCGGGGGTGACAGCCTGGCCGTGCTGTGAACACAATTGTGTGGCCTCGCGTCCACCAGCCAAACCAGGTTCTGTAAGAGAGAGCTTGGTGTGATGTTAATCCCCCCCGTGACTTGTCAGGCGTTGGCTACCATGAGGCACCATGTTCAAGGGGTAGAGAAAGGAAAACCAGTGTCTCTATGAAGGGTCACATCCATGGGTTTGCCTCACAGCTCCCTGCTGTCCTGGGGTCTGGCTGCTCCAGAGGGAAGGGAAGAGGGAGGGGAATAAACTGCCCTCCACATCCACGGCAGGTGGGATAGGCAATCAGAGGCTTAAGTGGCAAGAAGAGGAGATTTGGATTAGCCGTAGGAAAGATGCTGTAGCAGAGGAGAGGGAATGATGGGAGGGCACAGGATTTACATTGCTGGATGGCCTGCTGCCCATGAACAGGATGAGACAGCGAGTTAATGCTGCAGTAGCACAAAACAGGGACAGGCGACATTACCAGGTCCTTCCATCTCCCCTCCTGGTGGTGGCTGCAGCGGAGGCCTGCCTGGAGGAAGCCCATGAGACTCTGCACTTACTTGTCTTTCCACATCCAGAAAAAGTTGCTCCTTCTCCTGGCTGTGTTCCCAAAACCAGCATGACGCCAAAGCCTCTGCCAAAGAAGAGGGTGATAAAACCCCTCCCAAGGGAGACAACCAGGTGAGCATGAAGGTGGAAACTGGGTGTGCGGAACTGCTGCTGTCCATGGCCTCTTACATGATCACCTTCACACTCACAGTGCTGTGCATCTTGGCATTATCAACCTAAAGAAGAAATGTGTGAGCCACGGGTGGTGGATTGGGCCGGGCCTCTGAGCACGAGCCCTAACAAGGGCTGTGGATCACAGAGCTTGGTCCACCCAGCATTGCAGTGTGCCCAAGGGGGGTTTCCAGGGATGTCTCCTCCTGGCTGATGTTTCTGCTTCCCTGCACACACCAGGGGGGGCACACTTGCCCTCTGTCCAAGCTGGTCTGAACTGGGGAAGGCAGCGGAGATCCCATTATCATTTCGGTGCAGCCCTGAGCAGTTAACGTGACCTGCTCTGCAGTGTTTCACATCCATCTTTGTGAGCGTGGAGCTGGGTGGTGAGCTCTACTCTGGCAGTCCTTCCAGCACTGGCTCGTAGGGCTGGGAGAAGGACTGGTGCCTGCATGGCTTGCTCCAGCTCCATCAGCAGGAGATGCATATCGGTTGGTCTCTCGTCAGCGCATGACTCTCGGCTGTCAGTGTGTCCATCTCCCTTTATTATTCTGTGTGTGGCAGGGACCTCTCACGCATCCCTCAGCAGAGAACTGAGTGCAAAGCAGCAAAGAATGTGACAAGGAAACAACGGAAAGGTAATGTCACCCTGTCACGGGCTTGGGAGCTGGAAGGCACGTTGTCAGCATGGCTAGGAGTGGTTTGACCTTTAGCTTGGTCCTGCAGCATTGCCTGAGCCTCCTGAGACAACAACCAGAGTACACAAAGGAAGGGACAGTCCCCTGTCCCAAGGACTTGGGGACCCAGTGATGGAAGGAAGCAGCAATACGCTTTTTGACAGAGATAACTGAAACCAAGCACCTCACCCAGCACCTCACGTTAAATACAGGCTCACCCTTCCTCTGCCCAGATTCCCCAACTCCCCTGCACCCTCGGTAGCTGTTTAGAGGTAGACACTTTGCCACTGGCAGTAAGGAACAACCTGCCCCAACCCCAGCCCCAAATCCCCAGTGGTTTTAGTTCATTGTTTCCAAATGAATATAATATAGGTAGTGCCTCCCTCCGTCCCGTTTAACTGGCTGTCCTCTCCCTGCCTGCAGCATTTTCCCATGTTTTCTACTTATTCCCCAAAGACCCAGACAGCAATATTAAACTTCACAGCCTAGAGATGACCGCTAAGCAGCTGGGGATTTGCCTAACCGGGCAAGAGGCGTATGATGAGCCGGTGTGTGCAGATGCTGACAACGAGTGCACCAGACCACACGTTACTCCCCTGTGGGTTGTTCCAAGCCAATTTCTGGGTGTGCAATGCAATCCTCCTCCATGTGCCTTCCCAGCCCGGGGCGATACCATACCAAAACGTTTCCTGAGTCAGAGGCTATACTTGGGCTGCTGCGGTTTAGCACTTACCAGCAGCTATCCTTCATGAATACATGTGACGCTTTTTGGACCTCTTTATGCATGCTGAAGCACCAAGTTTCACAGCCCAGTTCCATGTGAAAGCTTTAACAGCATTTCTCCTACCCTTAGATTTTAGTAGCAAATCTTCCCGCAGTGCCAGCTCCAAGCTGCTCAATTACAGCAAAAAACTGCCTTGCTAACAGAGATGCTCCTTGCCTGCAGGAGCCAGGACGGTGGATTTCTCCAACTTTCTGGACATCATTACTGACAAGAAGTGTTTTGCCCAGACAGTATGTAAGTAAGAGAATCATAGAATCACAGAATCATTTAGGTTGGAAAAGACCTTTAAGATCACCAAGTCCAACCGTTAACCTAACCCTGCCATCCCACCACTAAACCATGTCCCTAAGCACCTCATCCACCCAAGAGACATTCAACTCCAGCAAAAGCCTTGCTTACCCACAGATATCCGAATTTACCTGACTCTCAGACTAATTGGTACTGAGCAAGAAATCAGCATCCGGGACCCAAAGAAACAAAGGCCGCTCTACTCAGACAAGACAGCAATAGCTCAGTGGGCCATGACAGGCCAGCTCGGGGTTATCTCTGCCCCCAGGCCAAGAGGCAGAGAAAAGCAGTGGCGAAGGACCATCGTTTTCCTTGCCAGCCTCAGGGGCAGGAATCCAGCATTTGGTCCACATGTTCCTGGCTACGAGAGCAGAGGCCAAACTCTTCTCTTACCAGATGGGGCACAGAAGGAGTAGAAGACCTTACCTTCTTTGGCCAATAATAACCTGCAGGGAATTGTCCTCCCTGCTAGATACCTAACCAACACTCAGGACAAAATGGGGATGGATCCCCATGGCATAACTTGTCCAGATCTTCATGGGGGCTGCTGGGATCTCTGCCCCCTTTGAGCTCTGTGAAGGTAAGACAAGGCTCAGTCGTGGCTCTGACCACTCTCTTCTTCTCCAGCCCCTGGGAAAAATGACTCAGGCAGCTTCGATTCTGTCGACACCAGAGAAATCCTCCTCTTCGAAGTCTTCAAGAAGCTGGTGGAGTTGGCAGCTCTGCCCCGGAGAACTCTGTTTCAGATTATCAGGTGAGCTGCCTTAGCACTGCAAGGCAGAGAAGGGAGGTCCCCATTTTACTGGGCCATTTGTGCCTTATACAACAAAATATACAGAATACAGATGCCCCAAGACTAGATTTCCGAAATGTGTCCTATCTAGGTGGACATCCAAAAGCACCTGCATAGCTCAGGCACCTGCTCTACAAAGACCCTTTTGTAAATGCCACCATGTGTCTATCACACACCTTTGCAGTTTAAATATCCTCATGTACCCAGTCTTTCCAGATATGCAGGTGCACAGCAGCCAATGCTGAGCAGGGCCCTGGGCTGTTTCACAGGGCAATGACGCCCTCTTTTGTCTTCTAGTTACTACCAGCAGAAGCTTAGGGACAGCACTGGCCAAAAAGTCTGGATGGATGACGACTTCCTCAAGCGTCGCAGAAAGAAGCCCCACAAAATTCGCAAAGAGCCAGTTTACCCCATGCCTGCCTTTGTAAGCGCTGCCCGTGTCTCAGCCACGAACAAAAGGGAGGCAGCAGCGTGCGTGAAGCACCTCAAAGGTGAGGCTTGCACACTGTCACTCCCACTCTGTCCAGAAGGGAAGTCACCAGAGCTACGAGGGTGACAACCCAACCGGGGCATTTGCCACAGCTGCTTCTGTTCCCTCCTGGCACAAGGCCGTCTCCAAAGGTGGAGGATCGGTGCTTCTGGTATCGGATTCCGCAAGGCTCAGGGTCAGCCCTGCCTTAGCAAACCTTTCCCAAGGTAATTCCCAAGAGGATCACAGAAAATGGAGCTGGAGTAGACCTCAGGAGTCCCTCCAGCCCAAAACCCTCCCAGGACAAGAAGCAAAATCAAACAATCGTAGTGGGCTCTGTTCCAGGGACTCTTAGGGGCAAAGGAGTTGCATTCTAGGTGTTTGTGCAAGGTGGCTGCCTTAAACGCTTAAAAAGTGTATAGCGGTGGGTGAGCTCTGGGTTACCCCAATGCCTACAGGCACCTCTGCACCATGGATTGCTGCAGATTAAGCGCTCAGCACCGTAGCCTGGTGCCTTTGTGGATCTACACCTGCGAAGGTTGGGCAGCCGGACGGCAGCTCCTGTGACTCGTGGTTCAGAGGAGTGAGGAATTCGGGACCAACCGACCCCTTCCCTGGCAAGAGGAGGCAAACCAGGGGGCAGGAGGCTGTTGGCCGCACCATCGGTGACTCTGGTTCCTATTTCCCTCTGCCCCGTTCAGGCAGCCCTTACTCCCAGGTACCCATCTTCCCGCTGAGTCAAGATGTGATGACACTGGCGAAACCAAAAAAAGGCTTGCAGAAGGTGGCAAGGCAAAGGAATGAGCCAACCGATTCCCCTGAGAGCCATTTCTTCTGTGAGAGAAACAAGGTGCAGGTGAGAGAGACAACCAATGCTTCAGCTGTGTAACAGCATTGAAGGAATGGCGGGGACAACCCTGAAAATCTCTGCTTTGTGTACCCAGGCAGCTGCTCCCAAGCCTCCTGCTCGCCGCAGAAAGCAGAGACGCTCCCCTGACGTCAAGACCAAGCACCCGAACATACCACATCATCTGACAACAGACAGCCCAGGCAAGGCACAGGCACAAGTGAGCGTGAAATGGAGAGAGATGTTATCCTCGTTATATGGGGACTGCAATTAGAGCAGCACTAAGTGTGCCTGGTCACTCACGTAACCTATACATTAACTGTCTGGTGAATGCTTCAACTAGACATGCGTATTAAAGAGCAATTTTGTCTTAAGTGCAGGAAAAAATGAAACCAGAGGTATAATAATAGCTTAGTTGTTTATTACTGTTAATTGTCAGCATGAATTGGTTATAACCCACCAGCACCACATCGTAACATGTCACTGAGGTGCCTGTTGTCTTGTACGCATGCACGTGGCACACGCTCCCACCTGGGCAAAGCTGTTTAATTTCCCCGCCATGGTCCTCTGCCTCCTTCCCCAGCCGCCCTCCCTCCTCCCAGACGGCGCAGGCAGCCAAGCGGTGCAGGCCCAGCCCGGCCCTCCGCCAGCGCCGCGGCCTGCTGAAGCTGTGGCGGAGGCTCGGCGGGGGCCGCCTGCAGGCGGACAGCGAGTGCTTCCACCGCACCTCCTGCACCTACTCCTGGTCGTGGAACGCCGGCCGGGAGCTGGCGACAGCCGCTGACCTCCCAGGCCGGACCGCCAGCTCTGCCGCAGGCGGCGGCCCGTCAGGCAGGGAGCGGCACCGGGCGCCAGGCGACGGCTGTGCCTGGATGGCACCAGAGGCCGGTGAACGCTGGACAACAGTGGCTTGGCCCCGGCCTGCTCCCGCCCCGGTGTCCGAAATGCGAAATAAAAGCCGGGGAAAGCGCTGCTCTCGCCGCGGTGGTCGCTTCCCGCCCAGGACGGGCGCCCCAACCCGCGCTGCGGCCGCCGCTCCTCTGAGGCGGCGCGGAGGGCGCTTCCCGCCACCGCCCCCACGTGACAACGGCGCCTCCTCCCACGTGACCACAGCCGCCTGCCTAGTCCTCTTTCGGGTCGGACGGGGGAAGGTGGTGCTTCCGGTTCCGGTGGCGCTCGGCCCATGATGGCGGCGCCCAGGGAGGCGCTGGAGCGGCGGCCCTTCGGGAGGCGCTTCCTCACCGACCCCGCCCGCCTCTTCCAGCACAACGCCTGGTGAGGGCGGCCGCCGCCGCCTCCTCCTCCTCGCCCCGTTGGTGCCCGCTCCGGATCCCAGGCCCTTTGCTGCCCACCGCGGAGAGGCCCGGGGAGCCGGCCGAGGCGCTCCGGGGCGCTGCTGCCCTGTGGTGCCTCTCCGCGCCCGGCCGCGGGGGTCGGCGCGGGGCTGGGGGGGTTCGTCCTTGCGGCCCCGGCCTGTCGTTTTCTGTGGCGGGGCGCTGTGTAACGGGGCTCTTGGCGGCCGGGGCGGGTCAGGCCCCAGCTGCCCCGCTCCGCTCCACGGGGGCCGGGCTGCAGATGCTGAAGCGCCCAGCGGGGCGCGGAGCAGGCGGGGGGGAGCTGCGGGTGCGGAGCTGGCGTTCAGGCAGAGAAAGGGGCCTGGGGCGGGGGCTGGCACCCTAGGCTGGGGTGCTGCCGGCGTGGCAGGCGGTGCCGTGAGGGCTTGGAGGCGTGGGGGGCCCTGCCTGCTCGAGGGGTGCTAATCCCCGGGTGTCCTGAGCCTTCCTCGGCTCCCCCCAAAGCGGTTGGGATTCCTCAGGCTCCATCGATGTTGCAGGAGAATGCATTGCTTTGCTTTGTAGCAATTGTTTCATTGCTGTAATAAAGCTAAATGATGTGCGCTCAGAAATCTATAACCCTTCTCCACCGGTATACATTAGTGACTAATGTATAAATGGAAGAAAGATGATTTCACCCATCTGCTGCCACGCGACGCTGTAGCAGCATGAGATCGTGCTAGGTGTTAGCTTGGAACAGGAGGCCTTGGCTTGAAGAAAGCTGGTTTAAGATATGCTAAGCACCCAAGTTCCCGAATTTGCTGGGAACTGAAGGTATTTTGCATTTTTTAAGTGAATATGTCCACTTTTGGTCTCTGGCTGCTATACCCTGTTAGGAATTGGGTATGTTTAATTTGTAATAAAGTAATATGTGCATGTATCAGCTTGTCATTCATTTTGGGACTATACTATATCAAAGGTATGTTACAAAAGCATATCCTCAGTAGTATTTCCCTGAAGAAACTCTTAGTAATCTGTTTTTTCACAGACTTGGCATTTGTTACGGCTTTGTTTTGTGAGTTAATATCAAAAGACTGATTCCTCCTGAGGCCAGGCTGGTGCTTCTTCATCCTTGTAGTCTGCTTTTCATTCACTTGTTTTAATGAAAAAAGGTCAAGTGAATCACTTTAATGACTACACAACTGTGTATGCACAATTTAGCTATTAATAGGTTCTTAATGCTTTAAAGCTTCCTGCATATTTTTCTCGTAATTGAATTTAATATTAATGTAACATTTTACCTTCCAAATAACCCGATTGCCTTTTTTGTTTTAACTTGAGAGAGGCAATGTAGTTTTCTAAGGCAGCTGAATCAAATGGCCCGTGTTGATGACCTGCTTGAGGGAATGCACACAAGCGCCTACCTGTCCATCACCTGTGTAAGAACAAATGCTGTTCACCGTGAGAACAGCAGTTCCTCTCCAAGGAGGCCTATTTGTGCTGAGTGCCCTTGTGGTTTTATAGTAAGGATTTATTACCTCTAAACTTGGCTGAGCATCAAATAGGGAAAAGGATTAGGAACAGATCTGGTGTCTCTTGGGCTCCTTTCCAGTTATATCTTTTGTAATGCTATGAGTGCAGTTCATTCAGAACTGGGAACCGTATGCGCTGATAGCTGTCGTACTGCTGCTCAGCTAGAATTAGAGATTGTGGAAGAGCTCCACAGCTGACAATCTGGAGAGCTGTCTAGACCTTTCTCTGTTCTCTCTGTCTTTGCCCTACCATGCTCAGCTGAGTAGTTCATCTTATTTTTTACAACAGGGATAATGTGGAGTGGTCAGAAGAGCAGGAAGCCAGTGCCAGGAGTAAAGTTCAAGAGAACAGCTCACAGCTATTGCCACAAGATAAACAAGGTACTTTTGGATACTGTTGTAATGCTGAGTCTTAACTTGTTCATACAAGAGCAGAACAGCTTGGCCAGAGCTGCTTATGCATCATCATTAATTCTTCCCTTCCCCGCCACCCCCCCCCCCCCATCTCCCAAATAATTCACAATCCATTACCTAGGGGTTGATAATGAAAAATGGAGGAGGAGGAATCTTTCTGTTCTTAATTTACCTCTTTGTGACTTTTCCACCTTCTCCAGAGACTCCTCCTACTGGAATAGAAATGATCTTGGCTGGGAGGAGTCATCTTGGGTTGAGCTTCTTTGTTCATGTGTGTATGTTTAAATACTTGTTAGTGTTCCTTGTCAACAAACTTCTTTCAGTGTAGAGCATCAGCCCCATTTACTTTCTCTGCTTGCTTTTGCTCTCTAAAGCTTAACTTCTAACAGGTAGTGTTTTGTTTGCTTGCATCCTGTGGAGCTATCCCTAACAGAAGCTTAGTTTTTCTCTTAAGAGGTCTAATAAAATACTGTCTATATTCATCTCTACCAGGTTAACAAGCAGCATGATAGTGATTAAATCAGAAGTGAAGAAAAATTATTTTATCCTGATTGAAGTGTTTATCATCAGAGAGGCAGAAAAGGGCTTCCAAAGTTTTTATTTCCTCAAACTTGGCTTAAAGGATATTTATATATCCAAAATGCAAAGTTTACCTGAATCTGAGTGAAGCTAAAGGTACACAGCTCTACAGTCAAGGAATACGGTTGAAGCTGTTGTGAGTTGGTTAATAATGCGTCTTTCCTCCACACCTGTTGGATGTCATCCAGTCCCTTAAATGATAGTGAAGCGGCTTCCTGGTCTGTGGTATGATAAGAGACTTTTTTGATGATCATCTTGTTATATCCTGCTGAGTTCTAGGATGGATCTGCTCCTTTTGTTCACATTAAATGGAGCGTGTCATCTGTAAGGCGATGCTGAACACTATTGGAGCTATTGAGACACTTCCCATATAGCTTCCAGTTGCGTTCACAATAGCAAATTTAATTATACCAAAGAGCAACCCTCCTAATTTCTTGGATTCCCAGAAGTATCCAGCAGTTTCTATTGTGATACCCATTGTGTTGAGTTCATTTTAAAATCTGGTTAACATTAAAGGATACTGTCTGTCACGCTTTGAGAACCTATATACAGCTATGAAATTGTGGAGCAATTTACTGTTAGAGCAGTTTGTCAGGTCTTTGTGATGTATTTCTCAGACTGAACAATGAAGGCCAGTCAAATTTTGATGGTTGCTATTCAGTGGGAAGCGTGTGGAGACAATGGGATGGCTGAAACGTAGGGAAGCCAGCCCAGCCAAATGTGCCTGAAGGGTCTAGTATTTTGAGCATCAGTAATGTCCAAGCAGGAGAACAAAAGCTATTGGTCATTATGGCTGTATTATTCTGTGGACTTCTTGGGGCTGTCAGAATTTGTTCTGAAGAAGGAGAGAAGTTCTGTGGGGTATGTCGAAGATGTGTCTCCTGGCTGGGAACAAAGAAAGAAGTGGAAGAGTTTCTCAGTTTCCTTTTGAGGCTCCATAATTAGCCCCCACACAATTCGGGGGGCCCTGGTTCTCTTCCTGTCTTTTGTGAACAGTTACTTTTGTTTGCCCTTCTTCTGCAATGTGAAAGGGTGAGTATGGGCTTGGCTTTGGGAGTGTCCTTACAAAGATGAGCAGAAAAGTCAGGAGTCCTTATCAAGAAAGTCTCTGGAGGAATCTGGCTCAAGCGCCGATGTCCCCATGAGCTTAGATCACAAAAAGAATCATGAAGCAAGTATTGTGTGAACTTTTCTGGCATAGGTTGTACAGGAAGTCAGGCTGAAAAATTAATATGGTCATTTTTTTGTTTTAAATCTGTTTCTTGCATGATCTTTGTCAGCTGGCCCTTGATTTCTTGCATTTACATTGTTAGTGATCCTTTATTCCGGTGCTTTGAAAACACTAGGCTATGAGGTAAATGAGCTTTAAATAAACCCTCCACACATGTGGGTTGGAGTATAACAGCTGTCCAATAGCATCCAAGAGAATTTCACAATAATTTAACACAGGAAGAACACAATGTCTTGTTCAGCGTTATACTGTGGCAATAATGTGGGTAATCCAGAATGGCTGGGCTGGAATTTTGCCCCAGCACCTCAGGTAAGCATCCCATTACAGTCAGGCTGTCGTGGGATTGTTAGGGACCATCAGGAATCAGGACTTTATATTTCTGTTAGGTGAAAGAGCATTTCCAGCCCCGGCAGCCTTGCATATCCCTGCTAGGACATGGAAGGAGTGACAGTTCAGGAAGGAGTGCGCCAGGGTATCACTCAATAACACTTCCTCCTCTGACATTAGCAGTCACTGAGTTTTGCTATGCAAATGGTAAACTGACTTGACCCTGCTTACTTTGAGCTACGATGAGATCATGGCACAAACTTACTGCTCTAGTCTGGTATCAGACATGAAAATGGCTTGGGGTTTAAGGACAAGGCTTCTTAAAAAGAGAAAATCCTTGTAGTCAAGGTAAAGAGATTATTTTTATATAGTTCTTTGTGCTTCAGGGATAAATCCTACTAAAAATACACATACGACTGACTTCTGGTTGAAGCCATTTTTGTCTGTATTTGGCTGAAGCTACATATTTTTCCAGGTGTTCTTGTTTCATTTTACTGTCTCCCTTCAGATATCTTGTAAACACTTGTATGCTTTTCAGAAAGACTAATAAATAAACTGCAGTTCATCTAATAATAGATGCCTGCTTTTTCTCTTAACCCTGCTCTTAGTAGATGTTGGAGAGAGGTTATCCATTTTCACATACAGTTGTCGTCTTTAATTGTGGGAGAATCATTTGCATTCAGTAACGCACTTGTTGCTGTGCAAAGATGGCTCAGGAGTTGCATGTTATTGAAATGCAGTTGGGATCTCTGGCTGTGGATGCTAATGCCTCTAGGTGATTAGAAGCATAGGATGCTATCATTAGGTCTTATTTCCCAGGACAGAGAACTCATCACATTGATGAGAATTCAGGAATCCAGTTGGGTTTGTAACTTCCCATGGAAAAAATAGTTCCCCTACAACTACTTGATTTGAAATCTGTGCAGGTGTGTGGAAATAATTGTGGGTGACTCAAATTTCATTAGATCAGGGTTCTGTAAGAGTTCTTCCAGCTTTTGGTAATACTCCTCTTGCTACCGGAATGTATCCACTTGGTGTGAAAGTGATAATGCTGCTAAAGCTGATTCTTACCATCTGTAGTCTATCCACCTTAGCTTTCCACTATTACTTTAATGACAGTGGTCACTTCTCTTGATACCCCTCTTTTGTTTTAATTTCATAAATGTGTGATGCTCTAACATGCACAGAACTATGGAAAACAAAGTGCTGTGGACTGGACTCTAGCAATACTTGTGTAAAACACACTGTCCTGTAATCTTAGAGTATTGGGCAAATGCTAATGGAGCTTTCTGCCAGGCCTGGATAGTTGGCTCATTTTTCTGTTTCTCGATCTGAAAAAAGGGGTAGCGTGTTGGATTGAAGCTATTCAGCTCCAGGCAGCTGTCACAGAATTCCTTAGAAGTTGTAAGTGCTTGACACTTCGTGTCATGAGGCTCTAAATGAACTGTTCCAGTGAACTGAACAAGTTGGTGTTAGAGATGGAAGTAAAACCTGGATTTCTTCATTCCAGTCTCCTTCAAGAGGCCTTTTCTGTTGCCAGCTTCCTGTAAATCCTACTAGGAGACAGGCAATTTCCTTTTCTATCTCTTCTCCCTTTTTTAGTCCTAACAAAGTGACTGTGAGGAGGCAGGCTGTGTTTATGCGGGATGGCACAATTTAAATAAAGGTGATTTTTCAATCAATAACCTTACTTATTAAAGCAGATTGCTGTATAGATGTCTGCTGTGATCCCTCGCTGTCTGAACTGATTAAACTCCGAGACCTTTTGATTTGACTGCTGGTGGCGTTTTTGTTTGTGTTCACAGAGGAATATGAGGTGAATGCTAAGAGGTACTGGGATGACTTTTATAAAATCCATGAAAATGGCTTCTTCAAGGACAGGCACTGGCTGTTCACTGAATTTCCCGAGCTGGCACCTAACAGGAACCCAAGTGAAAATGGGGATTCTGTGCATGAATTTAGCAACAAAGAAGAATCCAACAATGAAGGGCTGGGAAGCTGTGAAAATGGACATTGTTCATTGGAAACCAGGGCAGAGAATCAGTTAAACCTGATAAAAAGCACACCTAAGATCTGCGCAGGGGAGTTGGCTACACAGAAGTATAGTGAGCTGAATCAAAGAGATGGAGATTACCCAGGATCATCTGCATCTTACCGTATATTAGAGGTAATAGCTGTAAAACAGAGTCAAACATCAAAGAGTCCCTTTTATCGGTGTTAGTGTGACTGGGACATAAAGATATATATCATTGGCAAACAGCAAGTGAATGGGATGATTGCCTTAAGTCAGTAAAATGGAAAAAACGGAGGGTAGCTTAGAACAGAATTAAATCTATTGGGATTCTTTTGGTTCAGACTGTGAATTGGCAGAGCTCAAGGACCATAAGAAGTTTCCAAGTTTAAAAGCCAAACTGTTACTATCAGATGTTGAAACGAGCATTTAAAAGTGATCTTTTGAAGAAGCTGATTCTTTTGCTTGTCTGTAGAAATCTTTCCCTTGTCATTTATGTTTTGCTTTTTTGTGCTGATTCTTGTTTGTCTTGGGAGGTGTGAAACAAAACAGCGAAACCAAGAATGTAAAGATGCTGTTTGTTTATGGCCCATGTAATAATGGGGAATCTCAGACTGATACAGGGTTTGTCCCAGAAAAGTCTGAATATTGGACTCCTGACAGCTGGTAATGACCTTTTGCTCTGCCACCTCTAGTTTGTTCACTGTAGATATCGCTGGTTTTGTTGAATGCTGCAAGTTCTGTGAAAGTTCTGCCCTTCCACAGAGAGTCAATATAACTGTCCTTTCGATTTTTTTATTTCATCTCAGGCTTTGAGACTTCCTCAGACTTTGATGTTCTTGGGAGATTGTGGCTTTCTTGTCTCACCTGAGTACTTCAGTAACATCTGTCACTGCAAGCCATCAGCAGTGTTTTCTGCTCAGTCTATTTTAATTTTCCTGATTCCTTAAAAATTCAGAGACAAATTCCCCAAAACCAATTGTGTGAGCCATCTTCTCTTCAAATGGGAAGAAGGAATAATAAGGCAGAATCATTGTAGGCCTAGTTGAGGAAGAGGCATCTAGTGAAGGAAACTCTGAAACAGCAGGATGTAATTACAGTAAAGCAAACTTCTTTCTCCATTGCTCTGATTTTCTAGGGAAGTGAATGCAACTAATCCATGGCCTTTGCCAATGCTTCAGTGACTCATACTGGTTGTTATGCTTGGGATTCCAGCAATAACAGTTTTCAAAAGATTAACAATTTCTACAAGAACTGGCTTAGTGGTTTCCCGCAAATATAAGCCTGCCCCTCAGAGCCGAACATGCTCAGATCTTGCAGTGAGATTTGCAAATGGTCACTGCTGTGCTCAGTTACTCATGAGTTGCTCTTTGTTCCATGGCTACAGAGAGATGATTTGAAATTAGCTGCATGGGACATGCTGAAGGAATTATTTTCATTATGTGTACATGTGCTTTGTGCAGGTTGGCTGTGGTGCTGGAAATACAGTCTTCCCAATTTTACAAACCAACAAGTAAGTAGTTCTCAGTAGGTTTTTACCTGTGTGATAGACCAGCCTCTGAAAAACAATTGGAAAAGTGGTTTTAGTTTAGAAAACACAGAGAAAGGCCAGATGCAATTGGTACCTTTGCCATCTGCAACTTCAAATGATTGTGTTTTGAGCTTGGAAATCTTTGGTCTCAGAACGCAACCAACGAAACATGATATGAGTTTAGAGGTCTCATTCTGAAAGCATTTTCATATGGGTGTCTCTCCTTTTCCGGAAGGAAAAGCAAGCAGTCACTTCCATATGAGAATAACTGAGGCATAAAGGAGCAACGTGATCCACCAAACTGTTCTCAAGGCATTGTTGACAGAGATAGACTAAAGCCCAGGATTTCTGGCTCCCAATTCTGTACTCTGTGCATTTGAGACACTTCTTAATTCCTGTGGAGCACTTTTATATAAATGACGATAGTTTCTTCTATTTATTTCAGTGACCCAGGCCTTTTTGTTTATTGCTGTGATTTTTCTACAACAGCTGTGGATCTTGTCCAGGTAACTCAATGGTGACTTATGCAGGTAGGAAGTATGTGGTGCCAGTTGCACGTTAACATGAATACATCACGGCTGCCACCAGCTGTCTAGCTGTGTTGGCAGCTTTCTTTTTTTAGCTAGTCCTGATGCTGACCCTTGTACTGGTAAATCAGGAAAATGAACCATCAAAGACTGTAGAAATGAGGGAAGTTGGAGTTCTCAAAACATCACATTGGTAGCAGACAAGTCAGCCAGATTTTCTTTCCCCTGTGGTTGGCAGTACTTTTCTAAAGCCAGTGCTCTTTTAGTTAAGTAACTGCTGAACCTTGAAAACGTTCAGGCTATTTTTTAACAGGAACTGAAGCCGGTTTTGGTTTGTGTGTGTGTTACTGTCACTGCAGTTCTGGGAACGTGGTCTGATTGCTTCTGCACAGACATTTAAGGAGGGATACTGTTGTCTGTGGAGCGGGAGGCTGGAATTTAGTCAAAGGACAAATACTGCTAACAAATTTCAGGTCAGAACAAAACTGAGCATATATGAAATACCAAATGTAATCAGTCACTTAATGAGATGGGGAGCACAGCAGCAGAGGCAGGGTGCCATTTCATCCTCTTAAGCTGACACAAGCACTGTTTATCAAGGCTACTGCAATCTGTAGCAGCAGCTTTACAAAAATACACAACTTCTTTTAGAAAACTAAATGTGATTTTTAAGAGTATAAATTCAGGCAGTCAGGCTTGATGTTTGGGGTATAGGGAGTAGTTTGCTTGTAGTGCAAATGAATATTGACTTTGGTGATGCAGAGAGGGGCCCTGACACTCACTTTTGTACAGATTTCCATCTTAACAGTGTAAATCACAGAACCATAGAATGTTTTGGGTTGGAAGGGACCCCTAGAGGTCATCTAGTCCAACCCTCATTTCTTACCACTGTTGGTGGAAAATATGACCTTAAAATTGCAAAAATCCCTCAATCCACTTTTGGGGTTTTGGCAGTGCTGATTGTCTGAATGTAGCAAGTCCAAAGCTCTTTGTAAATCTCCCACATGTATTTATTTTTCACTTTTCACCCCTGTTGCTTGTCTGACCAGGGAACCTATCTGACCCCATTGTAGTCCAGTGATGCTGAAACAGATCTCTGGACACGCCACTTTATTATGTGAAAGTTAAAATGCTCCCATGTCCAGGTAATATTGAGATTATGCTGCTAATGCTCTAATTTCTCTCCCCTTAAATACAGAACAATGCAGAATATGATTCTTCTCGCTGCTTTGCGTTTGTCCATGACCTGTGCAATGACCAAAGTTCTTTCCCAATGCCAGATGAGAGTCTTGACGTTGTTATTCTTATCTTTGTCCTCTCGGCGATTCTCCCAGAGAAGTAAGTTTTAATAAATCCTTCTGGTTGCAGAAGATAATGCATATAGAACTGGAGTTCCTTAAATAGTCCTCATATCAAGGAAAATTAAAGTTTTTTCTGTGTCTGGTCCAGTTTCCCATTAAGCCCCTGAAAATGAAATTTGCTGGTACTTTCTGTTCTAACAAATTCTGAGACAGGATAGCGTGATCTGGAAGTGCTAAGTGGCTATAGGTGACGTCTTGCTGCACTCACAGTTGATCGCCTCTTCTCAACCCCAGCCACACTGAGCACTCAGCACCCATTTGTGGAAAGTACACTGCTAGATTTTAAGGCTCAAAGGCTAGATGAATTTCTTATGTGGGAGGTGGCGAGAAGGGAGGGGACAAGTTCAGAAAACAGTTAAGTGCCATGATCTTAGTGTGAGAGTGTGTTACAACCTACACTACTCTCTCTTTCTTGTTCCCTTTGGTTTTATTTCACAGCATTTTTCAAGTTCGCTTATTACTTGTTTTATAGAAACCAGTGGAGATATTTATGTAATTAGTCAGAGAGAGCAGTTAAACCCTGCTGTGGCAGGCTAAGTTATCACTGTAGAGGAAAAAAAAGCAGAATCAAGGAGCATCAGAAATAAGGTGGCCAAATAAAAACCCACCTAAGTCTGAGAGAGCTCAGAAAAGTGAGAGCTTTTGGTAGCTCTTTATATGAAGTTGAAACACACATAAAACTTTATACCTTCTTTTTGGAGAGTAGGCTAAGGAAACAAGCATCATTTTGCAGAATGATGAATACTTCTGTTTTGTTCTTTCCTCAGGATGCAGTGCATTGTTAACAGACTGAGTCGCCTTCTGAAACCAGGAGGAATGATTCTGTTACGAGATTATGGCCGTTATGATCTGGCCCAGCTTCGGTTTAAGAAAGGTATTTTCTTTTTCCCTGGGGAGTCTTGCCAGATCACTAATAGATGATGCTTCTCTTGAGTACTGTGTGCCCTGTTTAGGAGGCAGCTCATTAATTCCCCTTAAGCACAGCATGTGCTGGGAGAAGTGCCTCTTGTCTTTACTTGCAGTTGGATGGCAGTTGTTGATTTTTAAATTATAGCTGGTAACTGCTTAAATCCCTCCTGCCCTTAGGTCAATGTCTGTCTGATAACTTCTATGTGAGAGGTGATGGCACCAGAGTCTACTTCTTCACACAAGGTAGGAGGCTAGAAAACATCACTCCGACTCTCCTCACCAATTTTTGTCCTTGTGCCCTCAAGTTTTGCCACTAGCTCTTTCCAGCCTGTCTTTCTTGGAGCAGTGTGAAATGTTAAATGTCTCCCAGTTGCCCTGGTACCTGGGCTTGTCACTTGCTGATGCGCATATAGCATGGTGAATTTCTTTGTGGAAAATCCTTTTGGAGAAAGATTAGTGTGTTTGGTACACTGGGAGGGGTGGGATTGGAGGAGCTCTCTCCTTGAATCTTGTTGCCAGCAAAGGATGGAGATGGACACCACTTGAAGGAACTTCTCTTTACTGTTCTCCTACGAGAAAACAAGAAGGGCGTGGTTCAGCATATTGCTGAGGCAGCCTCTCCAGTTCTGCTGCTTGGTGTTTAGCAGGGGTTGTATTCTCCCTGCTTATCACCAATTGCACCTCCAGTCACTTCCACTGCAGGCCCCTCTGCATGGTCAGTTTTAGAGTGGTGGCACAACTGCAATGAACTATTCCCTTCCCCACTGCACATCTTGTTTGTCACAACAAAATTAATGTTTAATGCGTGTTTGGCAAACACTTCGCCATGGCGAGCATCTGATAAAAGAGCGCAAGCTGGGACCTGTTAGCCCTTTCTACAGAAACTCCATACAAATCACGTGCTCCCAGGCTGCAGTTGAACAAGCTCCCTGCTGCTCAGCAGGACTGGGACTGGCTTTGCCCAGGGCCAGTGTTCTGGGACACTATGATGCTTATTTGCTTGGTCAGGATTACCTGCCAGTGTAAGTGTTGCAGCCTCAAGGGCTCTGAAGTGCTTTTATTGGGCCCCAACAGGGTGTGGGTTTTTTAAGGATTTTTTTTTCCAAAGTTAACCTTAATGAATCCCGTTCCCCTCCAGCCTATACAGGACCGATCTTACTGCCACCATTTAAAAACATAGCTCTGATCCCGTTCTTTGCTCTTGCAGACTCTTAAATTCCTCTGGAGAGAGGGGGAAGGAATGAATCTGTCCCTACTTGCCAGAAAATGCTCCCTTAATCAGTTACTAGAGGCAATACCCATGTCTGAAACTGCTGCTGTTTTCTCTTTGTCAAGTCTCTGCAATTCTAGTTGTCCTCCAAATAATTCTTTCTTTCCTTGGTAGAAGGGAAACTCAAGGGAAACTAGAGAAACTGTGATCTTAATCCCCCCACAGTACAGTAGTTAAGTCCTGTCTGTTCTTTACAATTCCCTGCCAGAGTGAGACTGAGTTTCCTCTGCCCCATCTTTCAACATGGTTCAGCCCTCAGTGTGAGCAGGTATCAGTTAAATGAAAGCTATGGCATCTTCAGTCTCCTTCTCTCTGCTTCCAGATGAATTAGACGATCTCTTCACAACAGCTGGGCTGGAGAAAGTCCAGAATCTGGTTGATCGGCGTTTGCAAGTGAACCGTGGGAAACAAATGACGATGTATCGTGTATGGATCCAGTGCAAATACCGCAAGCCTGACGCCCCCCAGCCGTGAGGAAAAGGGGCATGCTTTTTAGGTTGGAGTCTCTTCATGGCTATGTGCAGTGTCTCCTCCTGGTGAGATGTGGTTTTACAGACTTCAGCACGAACACAGGACCTCAGTGCCTTTTACAGTGCCTAGCATCACTTCAAGTGAGCTTTGCTGAGGACGAATGCTCTAAGAGGAGACCAAGCAGTAATTTAGATGTCTTGCTACTGGTCTGAGTTTTTAAAATTATTTATGGTTTTAACAACTTAAGAAATGGTCATGCTGTCTCACAGCAGCTGAGCAAGCTGAGTAGCAAGTCACTCTTACTCTGGATTTCCACATGAAACAGAAGGAGAGTTTCGATCTTACCTCTGTGTTGTGTACTCTTGTCTTGGAAACAAAAAACATACAAAGGGTAAACCTGCTCTTCTCTGCAACTGGTCGCTATGCCTAATATGGATCCCTTAGCCAACTTATCTCATGCATTTCTCTTCCAGTCAGTTAGGTGTGCGCAAATCCACAAGTTAAAATACATTGATTGAGGGCAGGAAGTGAGCGCATGCTAGTTTCTCTGTGCCAGCTTTCCCATGGATGCCTCATGGTGTGCAGATAACCTGTGGAGAAAGCAGATTATGCTGCCTTGCCCTCACTGTCCACAAGGATGTTAATCTAGCTGTAAATTCATATCAGGCAGGGTTCAGGTTTTCAAAGATTTGGGGCTGATGTCAATTTTGGGGCACCTCCAGAGCACAGAGTATCACAAGCAGCACACAGGACCAGGGTTTACACAGAATTACCTGATTTTTCTGCTTGAACAGTGAGAAACTGTTCTTGCTGGCTGCAGCCCCCAGGTCATGAACTGCACTGCCCTGTCGTGGTGGTGTGCTGAACCCAAGTAGAGAAGACACCCATCTTTGGTAAAAAATCTGAAGAATGTCTACCACTCTTGTTTAATTTCTTAGAGGAAGCCAATTCTGTGGCTTTCTGAAGGTATTTCCCCACCTTTGACAGCAAATATCTTTTATCTCAGCTTGTTTTCTTTTGTTATTTTTAGGGTGTGGTACAACAGGTATTAGAATAAATTTTGTGGTAATGGTTTTCAATGCTGGTTTGATTAATATAAATCAGGCTTCCACAGAAACTCACATGCTTCTGCACACCTGATCTGAAGGATTTGGGCCACCATTTGGTAACTACAGTTTTTTTCCTCTTCTGTTATCATGAGTCTCACTAGTGCCTGCTCTCATCTTTCAAGAAGGGAAAGCCTTGGCTGATATCTCCTACCTTGTTTTAGTTAATAAAGCAACAAGGTCTATTGTGTGTGCACCGCTGGCTGAAGAGCAGTTCATGCTACACAAAGCATGTATATTTTGTTAGCTAGACACTTGCATTTGTAGCTTACAGTTGCCCAAGAATAACTGTCAACTATAGAGACATGTGGGTTATGAAATAACTGCTGTCTTGAAACAGAGGAGAAAGCATAAAAAGATGAGGTAATGTCATTGCTATCTTTGGAAAGTCTGCAGGAGTCCTGGACAGTCAAACCAGGAGCATCCTGATTTGCAAAGTGTTAGAAGGGGCTGTAGCAATGTTCTCTGCTGGGCATGTGGCAGCATGATCAGTTCATAACTTCTGTGGTGCTATGTCACCCTACAGGTATTAGGATGTCTGCTACCCAAAGGCTTCTAGGTCAGGACATTTCAGCCCCTCCTGCGGAAAGGTGACCCAGCAAATCCATTCACACCACAAAGGCAGGCTGCAGTGCTGGGATGGGAATGGAAATGCACCACTGCTTTTTTTTATATATCTAGCTCTTTTAAATAATGTTGAAAGGGAATCAAATAACTGGGAAGAGAATTCCGGTGCAGTTTGTTGTACTGTATTTTCTAAAGGGCTAAGAGACTTCCCAGTGTCTGCAAATGAAATAGGAGGCGATAAAGCTTCTTTCTAAGCACATTTGGCTTCTGCCAGGCACAAGCCTAACCCAACCCAGAAGCTGTGCAGTTGCTGCTATGTTTTCATGCTAAACCTACAAAGTCTGGTTCCCTGGCAAGGTTGGTACCTCAGGCAAGGTCTAGGCAAAACACAGCTCAAGGCTTACATCTCCTCATACAGCCAAAGAGTCAGGCTTAGCAAAAGAAGTCCTGTGAGTGTTCGACGTGACGTGAGTCATGTAACCAGCTCTGTTGCTTTCAGCAGAAGACCTCCCTTCTGTTACTGGTGCCTTAGGCAGTTCCCCCAGGGTCCTTTCCCTCTTGGTCCCTGGAGGGAGACCTCCTCCTGGGATAGCTTTATCTCCCTGGAAGAAAAATTATTGACTGGGGTAAACAAGCAGTGTAATTAGTGTGAATTAAAGTAATTTGAAAAATGCCTTATTAATCATCCAAATGCTTGTAAGCAGCGCAGGAAAATATGTTTTTAATTATAAACATGATTTATTTAAAGTTGATGGACTCCCCTTTAAATTTAAACTCCCGAATGGGCGAAGATGAAGGCTAGTAATTTATTTGTTTCTACTTTCAAGGCTATGTCCCAGTTGCCTGCCTGGTTTTGACTTGGACTTCGTGCGAAAACTTGCAGCCCTATGAGCCTGCAGCCATTGAAGTGGCTCTCTGCCTTTCTTAATGCTCTTCATTCTGCTGGATTATTTAAGCAACCACTCAACGTGAACCATGCTGCACAGACGTGGTTTTCTTTCCAGTCCTGTTAGTGGTGTTCAGAAACCAACAAGTTAATGGTGTTGAATTGAGCCAGGCCTCCTACAGACAGATACTGTCTGAGCTCCCTGCATTTGTCTCCACCAGCTCCCATTCTCTCTGAAGCTGCTGCTCTCCTGCGACTCCAGGCCTTGCCTCCCACACAGCTCTGCTCAGGTGCCTTGGTCCTGACTTGCAGCAGCTTCTGCCATTCCCACCTTGGGCCTGCTGAGCAGGCTGGGTTGCACAACAGCTTTATAGCATGTTCAAAGGAAATCTCCAAATCGACTTTTGCTATATTGAAAAGCCAGGTTAAGTGCCTTTATTTTTTTATTATTTTTTTTTTTTTCTCTCAGCAGTGTAACATTAGCTTTAAAGCCATTCTGAACATATCTGCTCTGGTTTTGTTCCCAGCATTCCAGTCTTGTGGTCTGTGGCTGACAGGCAATGCCAACATAGCTTGTTGAACCTCCCAAGCAGAAGAGATGATTTCATAGCTCTTCAGAGGCGCTGCCTCTGCGATTCTGGAGCCAGACATTGTTACACTTTGGAAAGTCTGGTCCTGGCTATTGCCAGAGGATGGTGGATTTCCTTGGAGGTTCGTAGATTGTTTTGGCTGGAAGGGAACTTTATCATCACCTATTCTGACCCTTTGCATAACCCTTTCATGTAGGGATTATGGCATCAAGCCTGTGACTTGGGCTGAGCCAGAACTAGTCCTTCAGAAAGGCTTTCAATCCAGCCATGATGCTGAGGGCTGTAATGAATGGCAAAGAACCCTTTGCCTCCCCAGGTACGTTGTTCCTCTCGTGGCATCCTGGTTTCACAGATCAGCTAGAAACTGGGAGGCAGGAAGGGAACAGGGGAGGTAAAGAGAACAAGAGGCTGGGGGCTATTTCTGATACCATCACTTCAGAAGTAAATAAATGGTAAATTCCACTGAAAATTAGAGCTTTCTCAGGATCTTCCTGACTGCACAGGAAAGTAGGAAATGGCAGTGACCCGTAGTGATTTTTATTGTTACAACAGTAATCATCAAATGCTTCTGACCTGAAGCGTTGTGAGACCAGGCACAATTGTCTTCTCTCCCAAATACTGCAGCTCTACCTTCTCAGGGTATGTCACCACCATTTCTAATTCTGTAGTTAGTTGTGGAGCTCCAGGATAAATGAGACATGATTATTTTCAATAAAACAGAGGTGTGAGCAGAAGGAACCTCCACGTATGCATGCCAGCGGCTTCTGGCATTGCATCGTAACTAAAGCTGAAAGAGCTTCCTTTCGTCGTTGGCATTGGGATGAGCCCCGGCTGGTACCCAGTTGGATTCCCTACAGGAATCACAAACCCAAACTGAACTTAACTGTTTTTCCTGAGCATAAATTAAAGATGTACAGGTGTCAGTGCCTAGAAGTATGGGCACAGATGAGGATGAGGCCGCAGGGATCAAGTTATTAAGGAATTTGGGGAGCATCCTTCCTTCTCTGTGAAGATGGAAGGAAACTGAGTCATGCAGTCTTTGTTCTCTGGATCAGTCAGTCGGATCTGATTTGTCAATCAGAGCTGTGCCACCACCTTTGGTTTGGTGCCATATTGGGAAAATGAGTCTAGAAGAGAAGACACATGATCAGTATCTCTCTTGCTACTGCAGCTGTTTGTCTACTTTGACAGGGGTGCATGCTTGGCACACATCTTTTTGTACAGCATCCATAGGATTGTGATTCTAAGTGTTGTCATATATGTTTTCAGGGCAAGATAGAAATTGCTAGAAAAGCGAGGAGGAGGGAGGGATATTTTGGAGGACTCTCCTGTGAAGTGAGGTGCTCTAGAAGGAAAGGAATTGTCAGCTCTGTGCTTAATCAGCAAAGCTCTGGAGTTTGCGCTTAGCTCTTGCTGAAGGCAGTAAGTTCCTGTGCGTAAGTGCCTTGCTGAATGGGAGCTTGTATTGCCGAGAAAGTGGGACACAGTGGAGGAAATTACCTATGTAGGCGACAGTGAGTGCTAATCTGAACTAAATAGGATACAGCTACCTCTGTTATGGAGAACACAAGCCAGACCTGGCAACTTGATTGGAACAGAGGCAGGGAGAAGCGAGAGAATCTTAGCCATGTGTGACTCTGCTTTTACCTCCTGTCCAAAAGCTGTATGGCATGACAGGAGGTGTCACGCCTGTGAAGGCTTTTACTTCTGAAAATACAGTCTTTGACCCACAGTTGGATGAGTGGGAACTGGCCGTGGTTGAAAAGCATTGCTGGCAAAAATCACTAGCAGGTCAGCACCTGCCTGGAGCTCCCAGCCTGTTGGTCCATAGCTGTTTCCAGGAAGGAAGAGCATCCTGGTGAGGTTTGGACCCCGCTGCTCTAAACTGTGCTCCCTGGTATTGAACAACCCCAAAGAGTCTTCACTGTGAGCGCCAACACAGTGCGTGAACTGCAACTCAATTTTGGGGTGGAGTGCGAGCATGACTGCTGTATTCAGGATGGTTTAGTGTTCTGTAGTCCAAAGGACCCTTGTAGCTCGTGCATTTTCATGTTATTTGGGGGTTGGGGAGTCCTGGGCAATTGCGGCCAATCCTTTGGCCTATGAAACTTCCTTTCCGCTAATGTGACATGCAGTGTTGCTGTTGGCAGTCCCAGGTCGCAGAGGCCAGGCTCACGCTTCTGTGGTGTGCGTGGGGAACACCAGGGATCTCATCTGCAGCTGTAAGTGGAGGGGTACTCTGCCACCTTTCTCCAGGGGCACTGGATGTGGCTTTCCTCATTTAGAGAGAAAATTAGCTCATCTCCCCTCAGACCACTTCTCCATCGATGGGACCAAGCACGAGGCATGATGCTGGGTCCCCCTCATCTGGGGAGCATCACCTAGGCAGGTACACTACACTACAGTCTTCAATTACGCAGCCGCACGTTTTTTTACATTCAGTGCCAAGGGTGGATGTGAAGAGGTTGATCAAGGTTGCATGGAAAACTAAATCTGGCTTTTCCTCAACTGCAAGTGACTTCTCCCCTACTGAGACGAGCCTTGTTAGGAAGGTTGGTATGTATTTACAGATACTCACACACAGGCTGAATACACTTAGAGAAATATGCATGCAGTAACTCTAGCTTTACAATGGGATGTTGATTTAATTTTCCTCTTACACAAATCTCAGAGCAGTTTGTTTAATTGAGGCTTTCAAAAGCCCTGTAAGGTAGGGTGTTATTATGCCCGTTTTATGCAGGAGGAAGAGATGCAGGGGGCAAATCCTGCCAAGAATAATACCCTCTTGTATTCTAGGAAGCTGGTAGCGAGCGAGGACAGGGAAGGAAGGATTTGCTGGCATGTAAAGGAGAATCGCATCAGTTTAGGTGCGTGCAGAAGAAAAAACTGGGGTTTGGTTTCCCTCAGCAGGGCCGTGGTGGTTGTGTAGGTCCACGTTCCCAGGTGCAGCGGGCTGTCTCCTGGGATGCGTGCTCCCTTGGATCAGGGCGCACCGCTCTGAGGTTGCTCTTGGCTTGCTGCGCGTGTGGAGGTTGAGCCATCTGGATGCTTTCCTACTAGGTTTGGGTATCAAAGCCTCCCTAATGGGATACCTAAAGGTGTAGACAGGGGGAGGGGCAGGAAAAAAACCTCCGAGATAAACTCCATTGTGTGGGAGGGTGGAGGCTCTCCGAATGGCCTCAGGAAGGAGTCAGGCGATGGCATGTTATCTCTGAGTAGCTGAGATACCAACTTTCTCTCAGTCTGATGAAAATGAGGAGAGACCCTTTTAATGTTCCTAGGGAGGGAAAGGCTGTGCAGGAGCCCTACCCTTATTAGATGCGCAGTCCACACAAGGGTGGGATGTTTTGAATGCTCCTTCACTTGCAACTCATCCCTCCTTAGGTACAACAGAATCTGCTCTGCAGACAAAGATTGGCCTCTTCTGGATGTGATGCCTAGAGGTGAGATCATCCCCCAGTGCTCAAACCTTAAGAAGCCTGTTGAGAGCTGAATGCTGTTGTTGTTTGGGTTTGTTTTTTTTTTTTTCTCAATGGCTGTAAAATTTTCAGATTTGAGATCACTTTTACGTTTTAAAGGCTCAGGCTGTTTGATGTTTTTCTCAAGTCTCCTGCTCCTGGAGTCCTGCTATCACTAAGGAATCTCAGCTCTCTCTTTTTTTGTGTATGTGTTAGATTATGTCAGTACATGGTGATTCTGCCCCTCTGCTCTGCTCTGGTGAGACCTCACCTGGAGCCCTGTGTCCAGCTCTGGACCTCTCAGCACAAGAAGGACATGGACCTGTTGGAGCGGGG